>VDFB02187888.1:0-28144 GCA_007258455.2 Sequoia sempervirens | reverse complement strand
TGCAACCAAAATATCAGTCTTCTGAAGAATCACACTTAGGTTCTTTTTGATCTTCCTCCTGGGAAGAAACCTATCAGTTGCAAATGGATTTACAAGGTCAAGTATCATGTCGATGGTACTTTGGATAAGTACAAGGCCCGATTAGTTGCTCGGGGATTCACACAACAGAAGGGCATTGATTACGAGGATACCTTCGCTCCTATTGCCAAGATGAGCACAATTCCTCTTCTTCTTGCTATTGCAGCCCAATTTGGTTGGACAGTTCATCAGATGGACGTCAGTAGTGCCTTTCTCAACGGTGAGTTGCAGGAAGAAGTCTACATGATGCAGCCTCCTGGTTTCAAGGTTGTCGGCAAAGAAAATCAAGTATGTAGGCTCGTGAAAGCACTCTATGGACTGAAACAGGTGCCTCATGCATGGTACATCAAGATTGATCAGTACTTGGTTGATCATGGTTTTCAGCGCAGCCCTTCTGACACTAATCTGTATGTCAAACACTTTGGTGATGATATTCTCTTTCTTGTTGTCTATGTTGATGACTTGATCATTACTGGTAGTTCAGCACATTTGATTGTGGCAATCAAACAAGATTTGTCTTAGGCTTTTGACATGACAGATCTGGGGCTTCTCCATTATTGTTTGGGTATTGAAGTTTGGCAGACCGTTGATAGCACATCTTTATCTCTCAGTCTAAATATGCTCGAAGTCTGCTTGACAAATTTCGGATGCAGGACTGCAAACCTGCCTCCACACCTATGGAGAAGGGGTTGAAGTTGTCAACCAACTCTGATTCACCTTCGGTCGATGAAACGACATTCAGGCAACTAGTGGGTAGTCTCATCTACCTCATTGCCACTAGACCTGACATCAATTTTGTAGTGAGCTACATTTCTCGCTTCATGACAGCTCCCAAAGTTGATCATTGGATTGAAACGAAGCGAGTGCTGAGATATGTTAAGGGCACTTCAAATTATGGCATTCTCTATGGCAGATGCAAGGATCCAAAGCTGATTGGTTTTACAGACTCAGATTGGGCAGGTTCAGTGGATGACAAAAAATCTACTTCTAGGTATGTATTCAGTTTGGGTACAGGTGTTGTAACATGGACTAGCAAGAAGCAACAAGTCGTGGCTCTTTCCTCGACTGAAGCTAAATATCAAGGAACCGTTAAAGCAGCATGTGAGGCAGTTTGGCTCCGCAGGATGCTTTCTAACATGCACGTGTCACAAGCAGGACCTTCTCCCTTGTACACTAATAATCAAGGGGTGCTAAAACTGGCCAAAAATCCAGTCTTCCATGAACGTACCAAGCATGTCGAGCTTCATTGTCATTACATCTACAAGCTGGTAGAAGACCGATCAGTTCAATTGCAGTATATTCCAACAACGGATCAAACTGCAGATATTCTCACCAAGTCTTTGAGCCCGGATAAGTTTGTAAAATTCAGGGGGCAACTTGGTGTTGTTGATGGGTTGACCATTAAGGGAGGATGTTAGAATATTATCTTTTTATATTAATGGTCAATGTTATTTTGTTTTGTTAGCTTAGTTAACTACTGTTTCTATAGTAGTCTCTAGGTAGGTAGATATAGTTAATATCTACAGTATTATATGTAACCTCTTTTTTTATGCAACCTTTTTTCATGTTAATAGAATGTCTTTTTTTCTCTACCATTCACAGCCTTGAGGTATCATTCGTTACCGATTACCGATTTACTGGTGATCATCTTAAGTCTCATCATGCATTAAAACTGTATTTAAACATAAAGCTTAAAGTAATTTGGTAAATCAACAATGGGGTGTAACAAAGCTCTTAGGAAGCCACGATCCTAGAGAAGTGAAACTATCACTCTAAGCTGCACAACAACGCACTTGGTGTATACCACCAGGTCTACACAATTTTAAATTCTAAGTTGTCCATATGTTTTCCACATTATGTTCCATATTTGGTGAACTGAATAAAATTTGTTATAATTGATGGTCAGACTATAAAGGAATCTGAATGTTCATATTTTATTCCATGTCGTGAGGATTATTTCCCAAATAAAGTATACTCAATTCAAAAGTTTGCAAATAGTTTGATAAAATGCCTACAACGTCAAATTGGTGAAAATACAATTTTTATCCAACATTTGTAGGAGTTTAAAGTGAACTCCTCAACACCCCAAGATCACCTACAAGACAAAATAATTTCCAGAAGAGAGAAATTGTAGAAATATCATGCTATGATTAAGGATGCAAAAATGCCAAAATGAATATGACAGCCAAAAATGAATATGGCAATGTACATATGAAGCCTTGCTTATATAGGCAAGGTGAGGATTAGACAAGATCATGACAAGTGTCTTAATCCTATTACATGAGACAACTAACTCAACCTAGGACACAATTAAATGAATGCCAACTAGATAAGATAAGTTGACAACTAATGCTTAACTAGAAAGATTCCTTCCTAGGACCTAAGTGGACTTAACATGTAAATAGGACCTAGATAGGTAAAACATCTATTTACACCAATAACATTATCCTAGAATCTTACATAGCTACTGGAACAATTACAAAAAGGCCGTTGTGCTGAACCAGAAAGCAATTACAAGATTTTTTTTAGAATATTTAAATCAGCAAACCCCCGTACAATAATTTTAGAATATTTAAATGACAAATACGCCCCCTCGCATGCATTGTATTGTTGTACGGCTGGAAAATTTGAACAATGGCATCTAGTGGGATGAAATTGGATTGTCCACTTGTGGTGGAAGTGATTTTCAAACTATTCATATTGCAAATCAGATCAAATGGTAGTGGCTGGTATGGTACAGCAATGGCAACAACAGGGAGGTCATGATGGCAACTAGGCCTGTTTTGATTGAAAGTGCACAGCAACTGAATGCCAATAATTCCCTCTAATTTTAACAAATTCCCCTTGATGATCAGATTTGAAACTTGGTGGCAACCCTCAACACAAATAAAATCCTCCAAAATACTCCTTATTCACCCAAATTTGGAATGAAACTTGCAATATTTAGCACCTATGTAAATCCTCAAATGGAATCACCTCACTTGGATAAGAAGATTTTCATCCTCCAATCCCAATTGAAAACCAAGACGGTTTTGTCCTCCAAATTCCTACACACCAAGAGTTTTCATTCTTGAATGAGAAGATGAACAAAAGTGCTCAAGCTCCAAAAAAAAAGATTTGATTGCAATAACAATGGGTGATTTCCTTTGAGCAATTCTCTTCCTTATTAAGTTCCTTTTTTGCCCCTTCAATTTGAATTCCTTTTTCCGTCCAAAAAGTGTTTAAAAACACTTTTTAATAAAATACTACATAAGGATTAAACACTTTTTAATCCTCCTCCTCCCCCTTTTGACCCTTTCCAAATAATCCTTTCTTACCACCTTTCCTCTTATTTTTGATGAGGGCTAGATTTTAACTCTTACACTATGGCTGAAGTAGTGTCCAGTCTAGTTTCCTCCTAGATGAAATCATCTCAACTCAAAAGCAGGTAGTTTCCCATGAGCACAAACACCTCAAACGGGGAGGTCCCAAGATGGAAAGAACCCATTTCAAACTATGGGCACCAACTCGTAATTGACCACCTTTACCCCAATAGTAGTAAGCTGATCTCAAAGATCAGTGATCTTCATAATGTAAGTGGCCACCATGTTTGTATCACTCATGGGTGTGGCATTGAGCTTTTGAATACAACTAACAAATTCTTACTTAACCTTGAGAGGAGAGAAAATCTCAATAGACAAATCTAACAATTTTACAAAGATTTAAACAAACATGTAAACAAAGCAAGATCACATAACACAATAGATACCTTAGAAGAAAAACCTAGCAGTAAAAAAGCACTCAATGTACTATAATAATCACAATAAATTGTCAAAATATCCACTCCTTCAATCACAACCATCAACTGTGTTGGGAGAAATTTTGGCAACATAACCTCCTACATATACAAGTGCATACCATCTCCATCTCAAGCATCACTTAAATAGGCAAAAACCAAAACCAAAACGCACAAGTGGTTTCTAAAACGATGAGCCAAATGTGGTTCCCAAATCTAGGGCACAAATTCCAATTCCCAAGATCATAATGAGTCAACAATCCCAATATGGAATGTAACCCCAAACGTCATAACTCCATCTACCAAATGGGGCATTCCATTTTGGATTTATTCCACCTTTGAAAAGATGCTCTTACACATTATAACCCAATCAAAAATCCTACTTTTCTAGTCCACTTTGTAAATCCTTCTTATATGCTCTTACACCTCAGATCCTCCTACGCATCTTAGAATGTCAAAGATGCTCTTGCAAATCTTATATGACATAGATACTTTTACAACACATCATGCTACATATTAAAAGTGGTGAAGAGTTTCACTTCAAATGGGATGCCCTTTTTCTATATGACCAAATTCAGTTACAAAATAAGAAATAAGTACAAGCATCAGAATTGCAAGGTGTACGACACCTAGAACTAACAATCTTGCAAGAAATTTTCACATTCTAATACAAAGTAACCAGGGCATCATACATCTCCTTCAATGTCTTCTTCTCTATGATGTGTGAGATCAAATATTTCTTCGCCAAATCTAGGATGATTCACTTTTTCTTGGCTGAATTTTTGTTATGTTCTGCTAGCTAAATAAGATCAGTAGGAGGTGCAACCTTGATTTCTACAAAACTCTAAAGATCAACCTCCTCCGGTAGCATTTATAATATGCACTTCCAAGGTGTAAAGTTCGAAGCATCCTCTAGAGAATCAAGCTCTGAGACTTGTTGGAAATGTTGTCATTGATGTCAAATATGAGAGGACAAATGTTGTCATTGATGTAAAAAGAAATGGATAGGATTATTGGCAAGACTATTATCCATGTGTAGCAGGTTGATAGCAACAGATTTAGAGATGTATGACAGATCTTCAAGAAGACATATGGAAGAGTTTATGAGCAGACGTTTGAAGAACTTATGAGCAGATTTGTAAAGAATGAATAAGTAGATTCAGACATGAACAAAATTAGGATGCTAATCTGAAGGTGAAGTCTCAAACATGAAACATCAATCATTCCAAGATAGCAGCAATTAAAGTTGGGTAATAAACAACAAAACAAATAAAAGTTAAAGTAGTGATTAAGTGTTGATAGAAGGCAGCAATTAAAAGTGAAAAACAACGATTCATATTTTTAATAAAAAGACAAAAAGTCACATAAAGACAAAATCAGAAAAAAGACAAAGTAGATAAAGACAAAATCACTAAAGGACAAAGTGAATAAGACAAAACCATATGAGAGAAATTGCTAGAAGACAAAGTCATTTGTTAAGGCAGCAATTGTTATTTGCAAAAGTACGTGATTTTCTTAGAGAGCAGCAATTTCTTTTGAAGAGATGTATCTATTCTAAAAAGTGGTGATCTTTGCAAAAGGGTATGTCCTTTACCCTCATTTGAAGACATAAAAATAAGAAGATAGGAGTTCATTTATAGATTTGAATTGAATGACATATATTTCTGAGTTTTGAGATGTGAGAAAATGATTGTAAAAATGTGAGAGTGTGGAATGGAATGTGAGAGTTAAAAGAATTCAATGAAGATTTTCTGAGTATAGAGAGGAGGAAGAGCAGCACTATGAAGTGCAGATCAGATTTATTCTAAGAAGCATACGAGTGGTGTGAGTACGTGGAAGTGAAAGAAGATCTTGAAGTGAGGTGTGAAGTTAAAAAGAAAAATGAAAAATCATATATACACCAGCAGGTATGTAAGTGGATGGGTGTGTAAAATCAGAACAGCAGAGTAGTGTGTGTAAGAATGATTATGTGAAAAGAGGTGTAGAAGTATACATTATTTGTGTGAGCTTTAAAAAGGCATCTTACATCACAAGGAGGAGTTAAGTAAAAGACAGATTTATGAAGATCATGTTGCAGATCTGAGTAAATGAGAATGTAGTCAATGAATAATTTCTTAGCATTGTATGAAGGAACTGTAAGGAAAACTTATGTAGAACATAAGAGAAGACCTATGAAGCATATTGGAGAAGTTTTTTAAAAGAGATGAACAAGCAGACTTAAGATAGAGTACTTGATTTGGATCAGAATATTGAAAAAGAAAATACATATATATGATCAGTTTGTAAAGGAAAGAGTACATTACTTGGATCAGATTTGTGAAAAGATCATCATCTATTGCAGGGGTAAGACACAAAAAGATAGAGTGTATGTGTTGAGCAGATTTGAATGAAGAGGAATATATGACAGATCCATAGAGAAGATTATAGCATATTTGAAGAAGGATATTTGAGCAGAATTCTCCATCGTCCGTTGAAAAAGCAACATTGAAGGTGGAACACTAATCTTGAAATTAGTATCTTTTGCTAAGTTGGTGCTTGGCAAGTAGGAGTTTGGTGCTCCTTGTAGGTTGGTGCCTACTAAATCAGAGATAGGAGTTGATGCTCCTTGTGGGTTGGTGCCTACTAAAGTGTGAGAGTTGGTGATTGAAGTAGGTTGGTGCCTACATTCATTGTAATACTTATATAATTCATAAAATACATTATTTGTACCGTGGTTTTTAAAATCTTGGTGTCAACTTTTTCATATTGTTATATTCTTGCATGGTTTATATTGTGTTAGAGTTTAAAATGGGGAAAGTTGAGAGGGTAAAAATTTGTTAATATACTGATTCATCCCCTTCCCGCTCGCCGCTGCCCCCCCGCCCGCCTACCCCCCTACCCCCCTCTCAATATATTTTGTGCTCTTCAAGACTGACACTAATCATACTTGCAACATTTAGAAAATTTTAAAACCAAAAAGATTGACCAGGAATGACTCAAACCAGTAGGCTATCACAAATGTGGATCAACATTCCAATTGATAGAATAGTTAGGGCTTCCCACCATACAACTTCTCACACATTAAAATTACTTCAATTACTAAAACATGGGCATCACACATACTAATACCCTACAACAACTCCCTCTCACAAGTAGCAACACCCATAAACAGATCTAGAAGATTTCAGATTATGTGATCTAATACCATGGTAAGTAAAGTCTGGACTCAAAATTTTAAACCCCAACCTCGAAGTAGCTTAAAACAAAAACTGCAATAAAGACAACAGATCTGAGTCAATTAATCTATAAACACATACTTCTGAAAACATGATCTACAAATACCCACAAATTTGAACTCTCAAAACTGTATTTATCTTTTTATTTAAAACTGAAAGAATTACACTACACTGGTTTAAAACTCAAATATGCATCTCTCTCTCTCTCTCTCTCTCTCTCTCTCTCTCTCTATCTATCTATCTTATTTTAGTGGTATGCCCTAGGTCTCTTTTATAGAACAAGGCAACTTAGTGGTATTTCCAACCATCTACTTTAATTTTAAAAACAAAGTAGATTAAGTCTTGACTTCAAATTTATTAATTTGTTTTAAGCCTTTTTAACGACATACGTTGACTATCTCTTTGGGTAATATGATGATCTCTGTCAATGTAGAGCATTTGTGACCAATCTCTCATTAAGCCAAGAGGAAATCTGATGTTTGGGTGTCCAAAGCTGCCCCGGGCAGTCCTAGAAAATCATAGGGCTTCATAAAAGTCAATCTTTGAGCTGATAGACTGCAGTGAAAACAGGTCAAGTAGAGTTTTATATAGTGGTCCCAAGTTTCCAATAAGTTTGACTTAAGTCTCATAGAGGCCCTGCAGGCATTTTTTTCTGGCCCAGCTCAAACCTAAACAAGAGTAGATTTAAATCCTTAAACTCTTCAGTGAGATTGTAATGAACCAGCCACTGATATGACACCTTCAATGAAATATACAAATATTTTAAAAAATAATCAAAATGGATATAAATTGACCCTACTCCGTTTCACAGAAAATATCTTTCCCGAAAGCAATTCAGCTTATTCCTTTCATCTATCCTTGTGTTTTCTCTTAGTTGTTAGGCATTGGATATTCATGGCCTAACTACAAGCTGCCATAAATCATATTTATAGTTTTCTACTTTTTAACATAGTATAGACATGTATGAGTAAGAATTGAACGCAGGGAAATTCTAATTCAGATTTACCTTACAAAGTTTACTTAAACTAGGGCTGTAACAAGTAGGCTTATTCTGATACCGAAATATGAATGCTGTGTCTATGATTCTTGCATGGTCTACTCTCAATGCTGCATAAGACAAAACTATTGTTAGTATACAAACCAAAAAGTTAAGCACCAATCATATCAACAGAGATTAGTGATCTGATATTGGTGCCTTCTTAAGAGTGATAAGGCAGCCCCCTAAATAAAAATAATTTATCTAAGCACAAACCCTAAACCCTTTCTCACCACAGCAACATGAGTTTATCTAAGCCTTGTTGTGACAAAAAATTAATTCATCATCTTTGTTTGGTGAGCACTGAGATAGCATACCTTGTAGGTCGTTATGTAAACTGTGACCAACCAATATTGTGTCATTCTTGATTAATCTCTTAAGTGTTTTCTGCAACATATCAGTATGAATGGATACTGTTGAATCAAATGTTCAAACAACTGAATTGATTCCATCTGTACCGGTCATTGACTAGTATATTCTGAATTACACCCTTCAAACAACTTAAGAAGTCAATTACCTGTATATCTTGTAAATTGCAAGTCACATCATCAAGATCTTCAGCAGTGACTCCAGTTATTGATGTCATATAATCAACTACATGCTTTGAAGGTTTTACAAGAGTATCAACCAGTGTCTGCACATGAAAACCTAAAAGTCAGGACAAGTTGCATGAAATTGAATTTTTTATCAAGGAACCTTGCAACATGTATAAAAATTAAAATTAAAATTCACTCAAAGCTATTAAAAATATTTTTATGTCTATTTACCTCTAAATTCTGATTTACTACACAAACTTTCACAACTTCCTTTGTCCCATCTTCACATTGAACCATCTCACAATCAATAGCTATCATAGTTTCTTCACCACTTGCCTCTGGTAATTTCCCCAACTTTGTTGTCAACCATCCCTGAAACATTTTATAGCAATGGTCATAACAACTCCAAAATGAAAGCACCAATATCATATCCCAAAAACTAGAGAAATGATCAGTTCAAGGCTTGAAATAAAAAAGCAATACAGCAGTCAATACAGGAATGCAAGATAGTTTTAGGTTTCAACATTTAATACTATTATTAAATATTTATGCATCATAACAACAAAGTTGTCTCCGGAAATGGAAAACAATTGGATGAACCTAGGTTTCTTCTCATACTGCTATTTGATCCACCTCATCATTCAATCATAAGTTTATAACACAGGTGAACTACCTTGCAGAAAGAAACTGGAGAGGATTCTAAAGATTTATTATGACTATTAGCAAAAAAAATGTCTTTGTGACATGTAGAGGAACATCCCCAATCTATTGAGGGCATTCCAAGGACATATTAATATCTTTCACGCCAATGTTTATTTAAAAAAATGGAAGAAAAACACTTTTGGGAGGGGTTGGAAGAGATAGCGGGGAAGCAGAAGGATTTTCAAACATTTATTTTTCATGATATTCATATTTACAATTTCATATCCATATTTCAGCATTCACTTAATATTAGATCTCAGTTTTTAACAGTTAATGTTCAATGTCCAATGTCAAAGATGCTATTGTTGTTTTTGAATTTCAGCTTTTTAAAATGTTAAATGATGTTTAACAATTTAATTATACTAGATGTTGTATAATGTTTAGACTTATATGTACACAGGCATTTATTGCTTGTGACAATGATGAACTAGCACACCTTACTTATGTCTAATAAGGTAACTTACACAATGTAAGTTCCAACCACCAATATAACCTTCCCGTATATTAATAGATGAAATGTACACACATTGGAGTGTGTAGCATATAGATTTCCTCTCAATCTGCATGCATTCATTCTCCTAACATTTGGTATTAGAGAAAGTCGTGGCTAGAGAGGCAAGGAAGCCAAGGATAGGGGACACTAACCAATTCATGAAGGCAAAGAATTCAAAAGAAAATATAACAAAATTGTAGTGAGGGCTGACTACACTGCACGCATTTATTTACCCTAGTCTCACAGGCAGCTATTTATCCCAGCTGTGTGAGTAGAGTGTGACACAGGGTAATACAGAAAAAATTAAAAACAGCAAGCAATAAGACAGTAGTGGCCTCAACAACAATGAAATTCTAGCCTCAAGTGGAATTCTACACAAAAACCAAAAAGGCAGCGGACAGTGCCCAGGCAGACAAGGGCAAATGGAAGACAACAAAATTGCAATGTGGTGATCAGGTATGGTGTTGTGACCTTTTCCACACATCACCCCATTGCAAATGGGGACCCCCTAATTTTTGCTTCGTTCCGAACTTTTGGCTTGATTTTTGATGTTTTCCCGTTGTCTCTCTTTTCTGTTGTCTGCCTTTTGGGGATGTGTCCGTCATTGAATTTAAACGTGAATTTGGCCAAGTCGGTAAAATTAGGGTTTTTAACTTTCCAACTAGTTTGTGGTCAAGCGAGGTGAATAAATTGAAAGTTGAGACTAACATTGCTGTCAATGTGCTTCCAGCAAGCTTCCACTGAAATTTCATCAAATTCCGAGTACTTACTATTTTTAGTAAGTATGCAATTCAGGGCATTCCGTCAGTATTTTTGAAATTTCAACAGTCACACTGCTTTCAGAGCACATCAGGCTACTCGTGTGAGCTGAAACGGACAACTTACTATTTTTAGCAGTTATACTTCCAGGGCAGATTTTAGGGTCTATATGTAAAGTTTTTCAACGCATGTCTGGAGATTCCTTCTGGGTTTTCAGAGACCTTCGCGATGGTATAACATGCAAAATGAGATGACAACTTTCAAAGTTCAGCCTTCAGAAGCTATTTTTAGGGTTTGCATGTCAGGGTTTTTTTGCATGTCGGCATATTCCTTATGGGTTTTTCGAGAGCTTCGCAATGATGTGACATGCAAACAGAGATGGTCACTCATTTGGGAACTTACTATTTTTAGCAGGTGCGTCTTGGCAGCCGCCTCCCAGCACTTCAGAATCATGAGATGATCGCAATGCAACAAAAACAAAGACAAACAGAGGTCATTTGATATGCATGCAAGATGAATTAGGGTTTCCAACTTCGGGACCCAAAAAGAGGGGTAAAAAGTCAAAGTTTTCGAAAACCGGTGTAAACCCCCGCGATCAGCATCCTTCAAGCTATCTACTGGTAAAATTTGAACTCAAACGGAGCACTTACTATTTATAGTAAGTCATTTTGGAAACAGGCTAAAAATAGCAAATCAGCAGCATGCGCCAATGTCGACGGGCAGGTCACGTGGTGAGGAGCGAATCATTCGAATTTCAAATCAAACGAAGTTGTGGAGATATCAGAAGCAGGCAGTTACTATAAATAGCCAACCACCTTCAGAAATGGGCTAAAAATAGCAGGCCAACCCAAAATAGCAGTGTCAACAGGCTAACGGAGTCATGAAGATCCAGTGTTCAAAATTTCAAAGCAATCTGATCTTCTTAAGTATGAAAATCAAGGGACTTACTATTTATAGTAAGGCACAGAGAACTAGCGAAGACGGAGGAAAAAAATGGCTAAGTGTTGGTTTCGTCCTGCTCACTGGGTAAAATGCGCCCAAGTTGATGAAGAGGCATGAAAAATTTTCTAAGTCCAAAACTCGTCCTCCTGCCTAGCCAAAATGCGCCCATGCAGCATGAAGGTCAAAGAGGTCAAAGTGTTTCATCCTACAGCCATAGCTAAATGCGCCCAACTCAAGGTAGAAGCATAAAAAAATTCTAAGTATAAAAATCCACCTCCTATGGCAAAATGCGCCTATACAAGAAGAAAGCCAAAGAGGTCAACAAAGTTCGTCCTGCACACATAGCAAAATGCGCCCACCTTGAGAGTTTGATGAGGAAAAAATTTCTAAGGCATGGATATCCTCTACCAACCCCCAAATGCGCCCATCCTTCATGCATGCCAAAATGCGCCCAAAAGAGGCCATGAAAACACGAAAAGGAGGAAGTTGAAAGGTCACTTGTCGGAGGCGTTACAAGTTTCATCCTCCTCTACATAAGAAATGCACCCATGTTTAAAAGGGGTCAACAAGTCAAAAGGCTAGGCGTGGGAATTTTCATCCTTCTTGCATGGCAAAATGCACCCAAAAGAGGGTATGTGAAGACAAAAACAGGGAAGTCCAAGAGTCATCCTTCATGCATGTTAATATGCACCCAAGTTGAAGTGAGTAAAGGTGAAGGTAAAGTGGTAAGTGTTACTAGGCGTTGAAAATGCCAAGGTGTTAGAAAATATTGCCAAGGGGTGAATAAAATACAAGGTGGTGAAAACAAAGTTGCTAGGCATGGTTTTATTCTCCTTCAAGTGTCATTTGCGCCTAAGGTGGTGAAGTAAAATATAAGGCGTTGGAGTTGCAAAATGATAAAAAAATTCCTAAGGCGTTGAAGATGATGGAAATAAAATATGTTAAAGTATGATGTGCTTGCAGGAAGATTTTTCTAAGTGGAATAAAAAATTTCTCACAGGGAAGATGGATGAAGTTGAATAAAATTTTCTAAGGCAAAATTTTCATAGTGATTCAAAAAATTTCTAAGGAAAAAATATTTTCTTCCTTAGAAAATACGCCTAGACCCAAGGTGATGAATTTTTTTCCTGAAGCACGAGCAAATTTTCCAGAGATGAAGTCAGAGATGCTGGCACTACAGGATTGATAAAAAAATTTCGAGTCTGAGCCACAGGATGTTCGCAGAGATGATGAACGGGATTTAAAATTGATTGAATAATATTTTTCTAAGGCTCAAAATTTAAAAAATTAAATGAACCCGTTCGTTGTGTACCCATGGATTCATCGCGTTTCAGATAAAATTTTCTTCTGGGTATTGAACATTTGTGATGAGGAGTGAATTTCCATGTCTTCCGCACTTCGCCAGGGCCTTCAGCATGAAGATTTTTGATCGGCACTTGAAACAATGAATTTTCCTAAGGGAAATTTAAAAAATTTCTAAGGCATGGAATAAAATGTGTTGTTGACATAAAAGTGCCTTGGCAGATGAATTTGAAAATGATCGCCTAGATGATTTTCGACCGAATTCCTGATGAAAGCATTTTTCTCAAGCCTGAGTTGGATGAAATATCAGAGTGAAGTATGCCCGAGCAAAATACAAGATGGGTTGGAAGTTTGGCTAAGGCATGAAGAATTTGAACGCAAAGTTGGCTAGTGAAGACGATGAACGCTTGGAAGTCAGAGCGTGAAAATCCTGGTAAGTAAGTTGAATTTATATTATGAAGTGTTTTGATGCTCTTCTCCTTGCTTGTTTTGCAGGAGGAACGTCAAGACCAAGTGGTGATGACTTAAGTGATGAAGAAAATACTCCGAGACGACATTTCAACCTCGAGGGAAGAAAAGTTGCAAGAAAATGGCTAAGTGTTGGACTTAGTGACAGAGAAGAAATGTTTTCAAAACTCAAGATGGAGAAAAGAATGGAAGCTCGAGCAAAGTTGAAGAACAACGTCAAGAAGAAGATCAAGAGCAGTGTGAACGCGTTTCAAAGCTGGAATCTTCTAGAAGGATGATGGACATTAATGGCTCATTTATTACCCCACTCCTCTTGGTGGCGGTTTTTAGGGTGAATCTTGTTTAGGGCTAAGGTGGCACGATCTCGACCATCCAGCCGATTGTAATCTGAGCCGTCCGTTGGACTTGGCCAGCTATATAAAGGGGGAGTCCCCCTCATTTGTACCTCATTAGAAATTAGAATAGACATTAAGTTAGACAGTAGACATAGAGTAGAGGGGCAACTTAGGAGTAACTTAGTATAGATTGATAGTGTAGTTTGAAGAAGAGGGAAAGTTTTCCCTTTGAAAACTTTGTAAGAAATTGTTGTGAACACTCTCTCAATAAAAGAGTTTTTCATTGATGGTGAATTTCGTCTTTGTTGTGAGTAGCTAGCAAGGTTTCTTCGTCCTTCCGATTCAAATGGTAGCATAAAATAGTTCAAAGTAGTATAATTTTCATTCCATGCAAATAGATGTTAACTGTGGAATGTGGTGTTTGATCTAAGCAAGCTTCGCTTATCCATACCACTAGCGGGCTCACTAATGGTGTGTTCGCCTTGTGTGGTCAACTGGAAACGTTGTGGGCCTAACTTCAATCACAGTTTGAATGATAGTATGCGTCGTTGTGATGGTATCTTCATGTCAAGTGGTGGTTTGAACATCTTTAGTCATCTCCCTTGAAGATTGCACCGACTCCGTGGAAGCTGTCCGATGCGAGGTAAAGCGAAGTATGGTTGAAAGTTTGCTGAAGTTGAGCTCCACATCCCACACTTAGAATAGATTTAGGCTCTCTAAACCTTACACCATTTCAATTCAGTACTTTCTGGTTAGAATAGGAAACCCGCGCTTCATAGACAAATCTTCCGAGCATTTGAATTCCTTTCTCCGCTGCCGAACAATTCTGTAAGTCCCCTTGAAATACCAGCAAATCACATCGAGCCAACTGAGCCTATTCGCACTGAAAGAACCTTGGAGTTGACGCTCGAACTCTCTCGCAATCTTAGCGTGCTGGATACTTTGATCAAGAGAGGATAGGGTAGCTGTTGGCGACTTTATTCTGCGTTGGTGCGGTCACGAAAAACACATCAACATATGGGTGCAAAGATATTTTGCATACACCTAAGTCTTTTAGTAAAACTTTTTGCAATATTTTTGTATGTAGTCTGAAATTATTTTCTTGTCAAATTCTATAAAGGTCTGAAAATTGTATGTAAACCTTAGTTCAAAAATCTAGTAATGGCTAATATTCACATTTTGGCTTTTCCTGAAGCACAAAAGTTAACTAATCAGAATTATAATGTCAAGATTCACAAAATACTCAACATTGCTGACCATAGAAAATGTTATAAAATAATTCTCAAAACAGAAACCAAACCTGCTACAAAATTTACTAATTTATAATATCACAAGAAAGCCTTTTTATTGTTAAAATTGTTTGTTTATGATGAGTTGATCCCAGAAATCTGGAATGTTTTGTATTTGAAAAATTTGTTGTTTTCCACAATGTTGGGTGAGGGTGACTTTCCAAACGTCTTCTTATGATGAAAGATCTAAGCGATCAGCTCTCTGCTATCAACATAAAGGTGGATGAGAGATGATAAGGTTGTTCTTGTCATCAATAGTCTACCACCATCCTTTGAAACTTTTGTGGAGTCCCTACATCTGCTAGCAGCAAATCAAATTCGAGAATTTTTAGTTCTGACTCTCAATCCAAACGAAGTCAAATCATAAAACTATCATTAAATTAGGCATATGTTCTTGTCATCAATAGTCTGCAACCATCCTTTGAAACTTTTGTGGAGTCCCTACATGTGCTAGCTGCAAATCAAATTCAAGAGAATTTTGAGTTCTGACTCTCAATCCAAACGAAGAGTCAAATCATAATACTATATTTAATTTAGGCATATCAAGAGAAATGACCTTTGCTAGAGTTCGGAAAATCTCAAGCCTCTGCAGGTTTACAATAGCACTTCTTGATCTCTGTTCTTTAATCTTCTGGTTTTTCCACAGGTTTAGTTAGTAGGGGATCTATTCCCCCCTTGATCTTTTCCAAATGTGCTTACAGATTTTGGATCCTCTCCATGCAACAAGTACATTGATGCTTTTTTGGCAACAAGTGGTAAACAGAAAATGGATCATCCCAAAAGCTCTTTGAATAAATGAATGCCATCTTTCGATGAACTATCAACATTGATATTCAGGAATTTATAGGAATTTGGATTCTTTGCATGGAATGTAATGTCCCCTTCTCAAACCTGATCTTTCCAATGACCGTTGGCCTATTCCGGAGACCCAGACCCGTAGGCTAGTCGGAAGGTAAAATTAGGGTTTCCTATTTTGAAGGATGTTCTTGCTCGAAGTTGGTTGATTCAATGGCGGATTCTTTCTGGGATTTCAGAGAGCTTCGCAGTGATATGTTTCTCTTGGCATTCTGAGCACTTTCTGGAATTTACTATTTTTAGTAAATTCTATTTCTGGCAATGGCATGTTCGGTCTCAGCACAGTTGACTTTCCTCTTCAGTTGACTCAATGGGTTTATTCAGTTTCTGGCCTCGGGATGCAGTTTCGGAGAGATAAGTCATTTCACTTTAACATTATATTTTAATGTTAAATCACCCCTTGGCCTAGTCTCTTAACTTAATGATGTTTTAAAAAGGTGGTCATTAAGGGTGGCGCCATCATTAAGTTAATTTTATATTCATCAAGGTTGAAATTAATGCCTTAAGTTTGGACGCATTTATTAATGTGTTGAATTTATTTAAAAAGTCAAGATTGAGCTTTGAAGAAAGGGACGCCATCTTTTGAAGAGATTAGGGTTTGACTCTAAAGTGAAGATTAGGGTTTCGAGAAGGCCAACAGGAAATTATAAAAGGAAGCCTTTGATCCTCAATTCAGCATCTTTGGTCTACAGTATTGTTACTCTGTCGGAATGGTATTGGATCGCTTCGAGGAATGAAGGCCTCCTAGCTCGAGCATTCCTTCTTGCTTGCAACACAGCAACTAGTGGTGAATTAGTATAGTTTTGTGAGTTCATTGGGATTTGTGCATTGTAATCAGCTTGTGGCTATTTTGTTTCTGATTTTGCCTATTAGAGGTTTTCCAGATTTGCATTTTAGTTACAGCAGATTGTTGTTTTAATTCATAACTCATAAAATACAAAAAAGATTGTTCTAGGTATTGCATATTCCATTTTGTCTAGGCAAGGCGCCCCTTTGTGCCAGGTTGTAGATTTTTTAGAGAAGCATCTGATTTTTAAATACAAATCGCCCCTCTTGCTGGGCCGTACCACTTTGAGTTGCATTGATTCTCGTGCATAAATTAAATAGTGGGTTTTGATCAGCTTTCAGTGTTCTTATTGGATCGCCATCATACTAGGATCATTACGCAATTCGTCTCATGAGATTTGGTTAAGTTTTGAGCAAGTTGTGAGTGGATTTGTGAAGTACAGGGTTGCTGTTCGTGCACATGAAGATCAGAACTGTCAAAATCATATTTTCAAGTTGGCCTTAATATTGCAGTTTCTGATTTAATCTTCATTATCCATTGAACGGAATGCTATAAATATTGTTGCAGCTCTATTTACTTCTCTAGTTGTATTGAAAGCAAGGCATTGTCTAACATATTGTAAGCTGGCAGTAGTACTGACAACAGTTATAATCTTGCTCTATCAATTTGTAATGATCAACTCTACTTTCAGTGTTTGATAGTGTATTTACTTTATCTCCGCCCTATGGTAGCTACTTTCCCACTCCGGGTCAGAAAGCACATTCTGGGTGTTGAGTACTTTCAACATTACAGTTATTTCTTTCAAGCATTGTAATTTGTAATACTCCACCATATGGTCGCCTCAACTCCATGCTGGATTGGGTAGCACATACTTGGTGTCGAGTTCCCTTTCAGTACTTAGTGTAGAAGACCCTCTGACCATATGCTCGCCATCATCGGCGCCATTCTTGGTTAGAGTTCTTGCATAAGCATTTTGATTCAGATCCTCTGACCAATGCTCACACCTTGCCCACATCAGGATCCTGGTGTACATTTTGGTTAGAGTTGTTTCAGCATCGTTTGGTCAAACTTAACGGGTGCTTTGGATTGTAATTTGTAATTTGAAAAAACGAAAAAATTGGCTCAGAATATTTCAGTGGTATCAGAGCCAAGATCTTGCCATCCTGTGAACAAACTGTCTATGAGTGACAGAGAAAAGAGGTACATTGCAAGGGAAGACAAGAAGGTTGGAAAACAGTTCTAGCCCTATCAGGCTCCGGAAGGTCAGACAGCTTCAGAGGTTTTGAGGGCTCATTGGGAGTCTTCTCAGGAAACTGAAATGGCAGAAGGTGAGAGATCAGTTGGGGGTAATGAGAGGTTCACCAACAACAGAGATGACAGTGGGAAGGGAAGAGAAAGATCGATAAGTCCCGGAACGAGATTTGAAAAGAAGATGGATGCCTTGATGGACATGGTATCTCTCATGATGGGGAAAGTGGGCCAGAACACAACTCCACAGAACAACTCAGGGCATGGAGGAGAGCATAGTGCCTCCAACCAGCAAGATGGACATGCAGCTCGGCCTATTTCAAACAACACTTATGTCTCAGCCAGGCCTTTCAAACCCACCTTCTTGGCACCTATAAACACTCAGCCAGATCCTGAAGAAAATGCTTCATTCGTGGAGCAGTTGAGGCTTGGCCGTGCAGAGTATGATTCTCTCCCTGTTGACATCAAGATGGACATGTCCTATAATGACTTCATGGATCACAAAAGAAAGAATAGGGGACAAGGGAGACATCAAGAGCAAAGAAGAACACCAGTGCAAGGGGATTTGTATCAAGTTGTCAACAAGGTTATACTTCCACACTATGACAGGAGTGATAATAGTTCAGCCCGAGCTTGGATACAGAAGCTGGATAACTATCTAGCTCTCAGACCCATGGCAGAAGAAGAGGCGATTAAGTTCACTACACTACACCTTGATGGGGTGGCGCACGAGTGGTGGTACCATGGCCTAGTCACCTTGGGTCATCGGTCTATCACTACGTATGATGAGTTCACCAATAGGCTCATCGAGAGGTTTGAGAAAAAAGACCCTGAAATACATTTCAGAGAACTTGCACAGTTGAGGCAATATGGCACAGTTGATGCCTACATAGCTGAGTACCAGAGACTCTCAGTCATGGTCACTGGAATCACGGAGAGGCGATTGGTGATCCTTTTCAGTGAGGGTTTGACGGAACCACTCAAGGGTTGGATTAAAGCCTTTGATCCACCAACCCTACAGGAGGCCATGAAGAAGGCAAGAAACATGGAGTGGGCTGCTCCTAAGGCAAAGTTTCAATCCAATCCATCCTTTCACAAAAGGGATAAAGGGAAAAGGCCTCATCATAGACCTCCTTTGAGACCTCAGCATAAGGAGTTCAAACATCATAATCCCCATGTCACAAGATTGGATCCGGAGACCCTGAACGAACTCAGAAGAAAGGGGTTATGTTTTCGGTGTAGGGAAAAATGGTTTCAAGATCATGTTTGCCCAAAGGGAGTTAAATCTAATCAGATTGAGTACTATTCAGCTGGTGAAAGTAATTCTGATTTTTCAGACCAGCAATCTGATTTTGATGATAGTGAAGTGGAAAGAGCCCCAGAAGAGGCCGAAGATGAAAAGGAAAGTGGAGGAATCTTGGCTCAACTTTCAAGCTTCCAAAGAAACGAATCCTTCAAGGTTCGGGGAATGGTTAAAGGGCAGCGAATTGTTGCTTTGATCAACACTGGAGCAACTCATAACTTCATTGATGAAGTTGTGGTGGCAAAGAAGGGGCTGCAAACAGAAGAGTTTGAAGGCTTCAAGGTCATGGTTGTTGATGGTTTCCACATTTCATGCACCAAGAAGATCTCAAACATGACTATGCAATTGGGAAACTACGAAGTCAAGGATGACTTCTATGTAGTCAGCATTGGAGATACTGATGCCGTCTTAGGCATTCAATGGCTGCGTTCACTTGGAGAGATCTCCTTAAATCTGCAAACTATGGAGCTCAAGTTCCAATCGGATGGGAAGAGGATAGTTCTAAGAGGAATGTCCAATGGGGGTCCTCGAGTTGTGTCATTCAAAAGAATGGCAAGGTTGATCCGTCATGATCAAGCCGAGTGGGTTGCAGAATGTATGATCCTTTCTGCTAGTCCGGTTGAGACTAAAAGAGACTATCCTCCTGATGTTCAGTCTCTACTCGCAAAGAAGAGCAAGCTCTTTTCTGATTTGCCTCCTAGACCACCACCTGAATGGGGTTCAAAACATATCATAGAGCTCAAGGAAGGAGCTAAACCAGTAATTACAACTCCATATTGGTACCCCAAGAAGCAGAAGGATGAGATCGAGAAGAACATTCAAGAACTCTTGGAGATGGGCTCCATTCGCCCAAGCAAGAGCCCCTTTGCTTCAACAGTGGTTCTTGTGAAGAAGGATGGTACCATGCGCATGTGTGTGGACTATCGTGCTTTGAATCAAAGCACCATCAAAAACTGGTACCCCATTCCAAGGATAGATGAGCTCATTGATGAGCTACATGGGGCCAAGTTCTTTTCGAAAATCGATCTGAGATCAGGCTACCACCAGATCAGGATGAGGGGGTCTGATGTTGAGAAGACAGCTTTCAGATGTCACTATGGCCACTTCGAGTTTCTAGTTATGCCTTTCGGGTTGACTAATGCTCCTGCTACCTTTCAGTCTTGCATGAACAGAGTTTTTCAAAAGCAGTTGAGGAGGTTTATGTTGATATTCTTCGATGACATTTTGATTTTTAGCAAGACTTGGGAGGATCATCTCAAGCACTTGGAGGAAGTGCTTAGCATCCTGGAGTCTGAGAGCTTGTTCACAAAAGCATCCAAATGTGAATTTGGAATGGAGGAGTTACTGTACCTTGGCCACATAATCAGTGCTGAGGGAGTGAAGGTGGATCCTGAAAAGATCAAGGCAGTAGTTGATTGGCCACCTCCTGAGAATTTGACTCAGTTGAAAGGTTTTCTGGGTCTTTGTGGATTTTATCGGAGATTTGTAAAAGGCTACTCACAGAATGCTGCTCCTCTTACTGATCTCACCAAAAAGAGAGCCTTTTGTTGGTCAGAAAAGGCTCAAACTGTTTTTGACAAGTTTAAGAGGATCATGAGCTCTTGTCCGGTTCTGGCTATTCCAGATTTTTCCAAGCCTTTCGAGCTGCAATGTGATGCATCCGGTGAAGGAGTTGGGGCTGTCTTGATGCAAGACAAGCATCCTATTGTATTTGAGAGCAGGAAACTGAGGGGTGTTGAAAGAACATACTCTATCTATGACAAGGAAATGCTTGCCATTATGCATGCATTAGCCAAGTTTAGGCAGTACTTGGTGGGAAACAAGTTCGTGGTCAAGACTGACCACAATAGCCTCAAACACTTCATGCATCAGAAGGACCTGAACGAGAGGCAACAAAAGTGGGTGAGTAAGCTTCAAGCTTACGACTTTGACATTGAATATGTCAAAGGAAAAAATAATGTTGTGGCTGATGCTCTGTCCAGGAGACCCCATCTTAGCTCATTGTGTGAGCTTACTACGGATTGGAGGGACATGTTGCTTGCTGATTATGCCAAAAATCAGTTTGCAACCAGCATTATTGAGGGTACTTTTCATGACGAAAGGTACAAGGTGATTGAGGGGTTGATACACTACAAAGGGAGAATCTTTCTGGTGGCTGATTCTAAGATTTAAGAAGAAGATATTATTGACATTTCATGACATTCCACTTGCTGGTCACCAAGGTTTCTTTAAGACATATAGGCAGATCCGAGAAAGATTTTCTTGGAAAGGATTGAAAGGAGAAGTTCAACGTTATATTCAGGAGTGTCCTGTTTGTCAAATGAACAAGAACGAGCATACACTGCTAGCTGGTTTGTTGCAACCACTCCCTATTCCCAATCAAAAATGGGAAAGCATCTCGATGGATTTCATCACAGGGTTGCCCAAGGCCCAAGGGAAGGATTGTATCTATGTGGTAGTGGATAGGCTAACCAAATTTGCTCACTTCGTCGCCATTACCAGCTCTTTTTCCGCAGCCCAATTTGCAGACTTGTTTTTTCACGAGGTGTTTAGGTTGCATGGGTTGCCAAAGAACATTGTGAGTGATAGGGACAGCAAGTTCCTAAGCACTTTTTGGCAAGAGGTCTTCAGAATGAGTGGTACTGTGCTCACTCCAAGCACTAGTTATCACCCCCAAACAGATGGACAAACTGAAATAGTGAACAAGTGGTTGGAAGGCTACTTGAGAAACTATGCGTCGGAGCAGCAAAGAGCGTGGGTTAAGTGGCTGCACATAGGCGAGTACTATTATAATTCTTCCTTTCATATGTCAATTAAGATGTCTCCTTTCTTGGCTCTCTATGGGTATGAAGCACCTAGCTTTGCCGATTTGGTGTTTGGTGATAGCAAAGCACCTCAAGCCAAGGACTTGTTGCAGCAGAGTCAAGACATCATGAAATCATTGAAGAATAATCTTCAGATGGCACAGAATTAGCAGAAGATGTATGCTGATCAGAGGCGTATTGAGCATTCTTTTGAGGTTGGAGATATGGTTTATCTTCGACTACAACCGTACAGACAGTCTACTCTCAAGAAGAGTGGAGCTGAGAAGCTCAAACCTCGCTTCTACGGGCCATTCAAGGTTATCAGAAAGGTTGGAGTAGTAGCCTATGAGTTGGAGCTACCTTCTGATAGCAGAGTTCACAATGTCTTCCACGTGTCACGCCTCAAGAAGGCACTTGGACACAATGTGGTTGCCTCATCACAGTTGCCACCTTTGGATGAAGAAGGACAATTGGTTTTGATTCCAAAGGAGATTCTTGATTTCAGAGAGCGTTCTTTGAGAAGAAGAACAATCCGAGAATACTTGGTGAAGTGGAAGAACCTGCCTATGGAGGATGCGACTTGGGAAAATGATGAGATTCTGCAGCATCCTGGTTTGCGATTGCTTGAGGACAAGCAATCTTGGGGAGGGCGGACTGTAATGTCCCCTTCTCAAACCTAATCTTTCCAGTGACCGTTGGCCTATTCCTGAGACCGATAGCCTAGAAGGTAAAATTAGGGTTTCCTATTTTGAAGGATGTTCTTGCTCTGGAGTTACTGATTCAATGGCGATTCTTTTCTGGTTTCGAGAGCTACAGCTGAGATGTTCTCTCTCTTTGCATTCGAAGACTTCTCTGAATTTACTATTTTTAGTAAATTTTATTTCCGGCAAAGGGTAATGTCTGGTCTCGCATGCTTGACTTTCCTCTTCAGCTTCGACTCCAATGGGTTTATCTCGGCCTCGATGCAGCTTCGAGATATCATCAATTCCTTAACATTATATTTTAATGTTAAATCACCCCTTGGCCTAGTCTCTTAACTTAATGATGTTTTAAAAAGGTGGTCATTAAGGGTGGCGCCATCATTAAGTTAATTTTATATTCATTAAGGTTGAAATTAATGCCTTAAGTTTGGACACATTTATTAATGTGTTGAATTTATTTAGAAAGTCAAGATTGAGCTTTGAAGAAAGGGACGCCATCTTTTGAAGAGATTAGGGTTTGACTCTAAAGTGAAGATTAGGGTTTCGAGAAGGCCAACAGGAAATTATAAAAGGAAGCCTTTGATCCTCAATTCAGCATCTTTTGTCTACAGTATTGTTACTCTGCCGGAATGGTATTGGATTGCTTCGAGGAATGAAGGCCTCCTAGCTCGGGCATTGCTTCTTGCTTGCAACACAGCAACTAGTGGTGAATTAGTATAGTTTTGTGAGTTCATTGGGATTTGTGCATTGTAATCAGCTTGTGGCTATTTAGTTTCTGATTTTGCATATTAGAGGTTTTCCAGATTTGCATTTTAGTTACAGCAGATTGTTGTTTTAATTCATAACTCATAAAATACAAAAAATATTGTTTTGGGTATTGCATATTCCATTCTGTCTAGGCAAGGCGCCCCTTTGTGCCAGGTTGTAGATTTTTTAGAGAAGCATCTGATTTTTAAATACAAATCGCCCCTCTTGCTGGGCCGTACCACTTTGAGTTGCATTGATTTTCGTGCATAAATTAAAGAGTGGGTTTTGATCAGCTTTCAGTGTTCTTATTGAATCGCCATCATACTAGGATCATTACGCAATTCGTCTCATGAGATTCGGTTAAGTTTTGAGCAAGTTGTGAGTGGATTTGTGAAGTACAGGGTTGCTGTTCGTGCACATGAAGATCCGGACTGTCAAAATCAGATTATCAGGTTGGCCTTAATATTGCAGTTTCTGATTTAATCTTCATTATCCATTGAACGGAATGCTATAAATATTGTTGCAGCTCTATTTACTTCTCTAGTTGTATGGAAAGCAAGGCATTGTCTAACATATTGTAAGCTGGCAGTAGTACTGACAGCAGTTATAATCTTGCTCTATCAATTTGTAATGATCAACTCTACTTTCAGTGTTTTGATAGTGTATTTACTTTATCTCCGCCCTATGGTAGCTACTTTCCCACTCCGGGTCAGAAAGCACATTTTGGGTGTTGAGTACTTTCAGCATTACAGTTATTTCTTTCAAGCATTGTAATTTGTAATACTCCGCCATATGGTCGCCTCAACTCCATTCTGGATTGGGTAGCACATACTTGGTGTCGAGTTCCCTTTCAGTACTTAGTGTAGAAGACCCTCTGACCATATGCTCGCCATCATCGGCGCCATTCTTGGTTAGAGTTCTTGCATAAGCATTTTGATTCAGATCTTCTGACCAATGCTCACACCTTGCCCACATCGGGATCCTGGTGTACATTCTGGTTAGAGTTGTTTCAGCATCGTTTGGTTTAGCTGCTAACCTTAACGGGTGCTTTGGATTGTAATTTGTAATTTGAAAAAACGAAAAAATTGGCTCGGAATATTTCATGGAAAAAGCCTCATATGTAGATCCCTGGGAATGCATCTCCCCTTAGAAGAGTTATATCTTTGAGCTTGTGTAATATCCCCAATTGAATCTGCCCTAAAATTTCTGATTTTTTCCCTAGATTTCTGATTTATATTTCTACATTTTTCCAATTTAGTTTTCTGCTCAAACCCTAGGACTGAAATCTGACTTTTATTTTCAGAATGATACACTTATAGGCTATGTCATAAGGTTCGAATTCAAATTCGTGTTTGACAGCAATAAAATTCAAATGAAGTTCGGCAAGGGGAAAAAAATCGAAAAAAAATTCATGATTAAATTCACCTTTATAAATTTGATTTTTCTAAAAATATAAGTAATATATCAAAAAAATTATCAGAATAATTTAACATTGCTAAATAACTAAATCAATAAGACAGTTCTCAATTTTCCCAAAATATGAGCTTGTGTATATATATATTATATATTATATATAATATAGTTTATTTAAAAAAATAAATATATAATTTATAATATTATATTTATATTTGTTATTTTTAAGTTTCTTCATATAATTTTATTAATAAAATAAACAATATATTTAAAAATAAAAATAATATGTTATATATTAAATAATACTAATATATATAAGAATATAATATAATAAATATTATATATACTAAAAATATATATGATATAATATATTTTCTACAAACTAAATATAAATATATATAATAATTATAAATAATATATATATATAAAAATAATATATTACATATAAAATAATATTAAAAATATATAAAAACACAATATAAATTAATAATATTAACATAAGCCCAACAATTATCATGGTTGAGGGATTCACAGTCAGTGTTGAAGCAGATCACTATCTACAATCGAATCTGACAGGGCATCACTCAACCTATGCCCTCTAAAAGGAAAGGAGGCATCCTTGACAATTCAATTCGTCATAGCGGAATAACCTAAGTCGCTCAATAGTCGACGGGATGGACGAGAAAACAACCCGGTCTGTCGAGTGTCATCGATCACTCAAAAGGTACCCATGAGTGAACCAATATAATAGGGTAAAAACGTGAAAAAAATTAACATCTACAAAGATACAAGAAAAAACATGAAAAAAAACCTATAAAACATTTTTTTAAATATAAAAATGCGATGCGTTTTACCCATACAAATATTCGACGAATTTGATCGAAATTTTTATAATGTTTTGAACTTCGCCGAATTTCGAACTTCATGGCTGGAATTCGGCGAACCCTATGACACAGCTTATAGGCATCCAATGAACATATGCCAAACATATAGATAACATCAACTAAGATAGCAACCATGAAAATCAACCATCCAAATGCTAAGCATAGGACCAATAAATCTGATTTCTGATTAAAGAAGTCTGCTGCTACAAAACTAGAATCCTGGACTGTTTTACAATGAACTCATGGGCTCAAACATGCCAAATATATGCCCAGATTTCTGCTCTACAAATCAGATCTAAAGCTATGATTGTGCATACCAAATATATGCAAAATAGTCTTCGAATATCAAACCCTAGATGGGTGAATTCCTCCTTGGCAAGCGCTTAGGGTTTGCTGCTCAAAATATGCAAAATCGCCCTCCAAAGATAGGCACTCAAGTCTACTCAAAAGTGGCACTATAAATTAGGACAAGATCCTAACACAATAATGCTCACAAAATGCTACTCCAAATTTAATCTTCATATCTGATTATACAATGATGCTCCAAACCTCCAAATGTCTCCAATGAAGTGCAATTAGAACTCCATCATGAGCTCTCCACAAGATGAAACTAGGGTTTTGTCAACTCACCACATTCACAAGGGTTTTCGTCCTTGGAATGAAGCCCAACCAAAGTTGTAGACTAAGAGAAGAATCTCCAAAATGAAATAAGATGTGAATCAATGCCCAAATGACCTCAAATGTTCTTATATTATAGCCACCTTTCCCCTCCAAATTTGACCGACCTCCTCAAGCCAAAATATTTATTTTATTTGCTTTTTTTCTTCTCCTCCAATCTTGGCAACCTCAATATTCTTATTTTATTTTATTTATTATTTATATTTTAATATTATATAATATATATACTAGTGTTTAAAAACACTATTAAAATAGGGTGGATTTAGGGCAGGAAAAAGGGGACATTATAGTCCTCCCTTCCCGGAATTGCTTGCCCACAAGCAGTTGCAAGCCTAGATATTGCAAAACATCCTTAAGTGGCAAGTCTCTCCAATTAGTCAAGTACTCCATGATCACCTTGCTCCTCAACGTGTGGCTACTCCTCCCGTAGTGAATATGAAGAATAGTATGCAAAGTGAGTTCCGGTGGCCAAAAATGAAACAATACCATCCATACACACTCAAAATCAAATATGCTCCATCCTTCAAACTCTAAAATTCTGCTCCTCAAGTTTGGCGATCTCCCATCATCAAGAGTAGTATCAAGTACAAGTAGCAACTTCCCTTCTTCATCCAAAGGAGAAAGCTTAGGAGAAAATGTGGTATACTACTCACTTGCCCTCTTGAGGCAAGATACATGAAATATATTATGAATCTAGCTACCCTTAGGTAACTCTGAATCATAAGCATCCTCTCCAACTCCACTATCAATCCTGAAAGGGTCGTAGAAATGAAGCTTCAGCTTCCCTGCACCACTCCTTAATGTTTATGTTTGTATAGCTGTTGTCACAGAAGTGTGCACCCTTGCTGAGATGTTGAAATCACTCAACCACCTCGTAAAACATGGGATGAACTACCTGAGTGTGGGCTCGGATTGTGGAGATCAACCTCCAAAGAGGGTTGGTTCCCTTGGAAATTCACCTAATTAACCTATCCTACTGCTGCATGCTGAGAAAAGGGGCGAAAAGGAAAACATAAAAGGAAACCTATGACTTCAAAAGGTGATACACCAAAATGACTTTCAAACCTATACTGCAGTTTGGATTCACAACATGATCAAATGAAACAAGTTGCTTCATGCACAACTCAAGTTTTTACATACTTATACATCAGTATTTCACAAGAAAGCTGAAGTTTTTATCAATCCTAAAAGGAAAAAAAAGTATTTTCACAATTAGAAATTGTCCAAACTAATGGCATAACCTGACCTACACAAGGTATGTGAATCTCTACATAAAGGTGCTCAAAGAATGAGACATACATTGAAGATTTGCATAAAATCGCAGAAAAATACATCAATCATTTGTATTTGTACACAAGAATACATATTAGAGAAGGCAAAATGCTTGTTTTTTATTAATAAAAGAAGTATTACATAGTTGTATAAGTCTGAAAATTGAGTTACATCTGCTGCTCCAGCTTGAAATGTAATGTTCCCTTATGGATTTATCTTAAATTTGTCTTTAGTCTTCTAAATTAGGGTATCCAGATAGGCCTCGAATCAATAACTTTAATGATAAACCTTAATCTTATTAAGAGCAACCTTCAAAGGCCAATGTTGACTTGATTATTGATCTTATAATTAATGATATGCTGGTAAGAATGAATTAAGATCTGCTATAAATTCTGATATATAATATGCAATTATAATTGTTTTAAAAATGCAGAATAGACACCACAAAATGGATGCAATTTCTGATTTCTCTTATCTGATTACATGCATATGAAAGTGGAGCAAGATGATGTCTATCTTTGT
>VDFB02187887.1:0-12112 GCA_007258455.2 Sequoia sempervirens | reverse complement strand
TTGAAGGCAATCAGAGCACTTACTATTTATAGTAAGTCATTCTAGAAATTGGCTAAAAATAGTAAATCAG
Source organism: Sequoia sempervirens (assembly GCA_007258455.2). Lineage (NCBI taxonomy): Eukaryota > Viridiplantae > Streptophyta > Pinopsida > Cupressales > Cupressaceae > Sequoia > Sequoia sempervirens. Next base: position 12,042 of record VDFB02187887.1, on the reverse strand, counting down.
CAGCAGGCGCCAGTGTGAACGGGCGAGTCATCCGATGAGGGTCATGCCATTCAAATTTCAAGTCAAATAGAGTTGTGGAGGTCTCATAAACAGGCAGTTGCTATAAATAGTAAATCACCTTTAGAAACATGCTATAAATAGCAGATCAACTCGAGATGGCAGTGTGAACGGGCTAAGCAGGTCATGAGGATCCTGTGGTTAAAATTTCAAATCAATCTACGCTCCAGAGTAAGGAGAATCAAAGAACTTACTAAATATAGTAAGGAAGAAGCAGGCAGATGAAATTTTTTCTAAGTCTGGAAGTTCGTCTACCTAACCCCTCCAAATCCGTCCACTTCACAGGCATGAGGTTCATCCTGGTCACCACCTCAAATGCGCCCTCATCAAGTTGATAGTTGATTAGAAAGAAAAAAGATTCTAAGTATTGAAATATCCTACAGACCCCCCCATATGTGCCCTCATGCTAAGTCAAGGAGGAGTTGATGAAATTTTTTCTAAGGCATGAAGTCACATCCACCTGTCACCCCTAAATGCGCCCATCCTTCTACATGTCTCAAATGCGCTCAAGCTTAAAGGGAAGTCAAAGGGTCAAAGGCGTTGAAAAGTTGATCCTTCCACATGTGCTAAATGCGCCCAAGGTAAGGTGGATGAAAGGTGAAAATTGCCAAGGCGTGGTGAAAACTCTCTTGAGTGTGTAAAGTGTGCCCATGTTAGAGAGAAGGTGGTGAAGAAGTCTAAGGCATTAAGGCGTAAGAATATCCTCCATGACATGTAAAATGCGCCCCAAATATGTTGGAGGTGGTGGCCTTTTAAATGAAATATATAAGTGTTGATAAAAAATTCTTCACCACAGGAAAAATGATTGAAGTTAAATGGAGAAAATTTTCTAAGGATAAATCCAAATTTCTCCTTGATATGTTGATAAAAGGATTTGAAATATTTTTCCTAAGTGTTAATGTTTAATTTCACTTAGGAAAAATACGCCTAAGTCTGTTGAAGGAGTGATGAAATTTTTCTAAGACATGGATGAAATTGGCAGAGGAAGTCAGAGGATGCCAGCTTCGTGAGGTTGATGAGAATTTTCAAGTCAGAGCAAGAAACATGCCCAGGGATGAAGAATTGAATAAATTTGATGAAAAATGTTTTTTCTAAGGTTTAAAATTCAAAAATTAAATGTACCCCTTCGTTTGTAGACCCATGAATTCAACACATTCTGAAGGGAATTTTCTTCTGGGTATTGAAGATCTTCGATAAAGAATGGATTTTAAAGTCCTCTGCGCTTCGCCAAGACTTTCAAGATGGAGAATTTGATCAACACTTGAATTATGAAAATTTTCTAAGGAAAAATGAATAAAATGTGTTTTCGAAGGTAAAATGCTTCAGATGATGAAATTGAAATTGATTGACTAGATGATTTTGATCAAATTCTTCGTGAGATGAATCTTCCAAAGTCAGGGATGAGTAAAACTAAATGTCAGAGCTTCAGCTGGTGAATTAAATTTCTTAAAGAGTGAATTTGAAGTGAATACTTTCAAAATGAATTAAAAATGCTAAGTACACCAGTCAAAATAAATCTTAAGAAATTCTAGAAGGTCAAGATTCTGGACGTCAGGTGACAAGTGTTGAAATTGCCAGAAGGAGGGAAATTCGAATTCCTGCTGTGAAGTAGTGGAGATTTAATGAATTAGCTAAACTTGGCTTCCTTCTAGAATTCGACTTGCCTATATAAGCTGAAAGTTTATTCATTTTTCTCCACTTGTTGAAGAAGTTCGATTCTAGCTCTGAAGTTGAGATTGCAGAGGAAAGTTTGTGGCTGAGTATTGAAGAAATTCGATTTGAAGAAGAAGATTGTTTGAAGCTGAACATTGAAAAGTGCGAAGTTTGAGTTGTGAAGTTGCTGAAGCTTGCAGAAAACTTTCTAAGTGTTGAAAGTTCGAAATTGTTAGAGGAGAAGTTGAGGTTTGCAGATGAAATATGATGTTGCAGCTTCTCAATTTTAAAGTCGACTGGGAGCCCCATGTTATTTTATTATTTTTCTAAGTTAATTGCTGATGGTTGTTTATTATTTTGCAGGATGGCTGAAGTAAGAGCAACTGGCAGAGATAGCGATGTTGCATCCAGGCAGGCTGTTATCAAGAAGCTGAGCAAGCCTTTCCTGCCAGAGTCAAAATTCACTTCAAAGTTGAGCAAGCTGGCTGATACAAATTTGGGTTCTTTCAACTTGGAGGCCTTTAAAAGTCGAATGATGGGAGTTGGCATTCATCGTCCTTCGATCACTTCGCACAACATTGTTCGAAGTGGACTATATGCAGCTGTTGGTTTCCTGCTAGCTATTCAGTGTCCAGAGCTGACGATGGAGTGTGCTAATTGCTATGATCTTGATCACAGGTCTATTGTCTCACCAGATGGTCAAGTATTCGCCAACCTCACTCCTTCAGCTATTGGCGAAGCTTTTGGAATCCCAGCGCACGAGAGGATGATTTATAAGACAAGAGAGTGTGCTGAGCAAATGTATGCTTCAACATTCGAGAGATGTGCTGACATGATCAATGCTCGCTGGATGAACAAGCCCAAGCCTTCTTGCACGAAGTTGCCGAAGCAGATTATATCAGATGATTTGAAGCAGGAGTATTGTGACCTGATCATGATGCTTAGCAGAGTTGGAAGTTGCCCCCAAGCATTTATTTTTGAGCCATGGATGTTCTATTACATAAACCTCGTGTTGGAAGGGAAAGAGCACATCAATTGGGCTGTGATGATTAGTGACAACTTGCATGAGCAGCTCCTGAGTCTGAGGAGGATGAAGACATTGTACATGGGCTCCTACATTATCTACATGTTGGCTCGTATGACGAAGTATAGGGGAATTTCTTACAAGGAGCCAGTTGGTTGTGGCTCTCATTAGTTCAAAATCCATGAGGCCTGTTCGCAGCTGCACCTGACAAGCACCTCCCATTACAAGCGGGTCAACGATGCCTTTACCATGCACATAGCGAGATCACTTCAGCAGCGAACTCATCATAGGATCTCGAGGGAAGCTTAGGAGTTGATAGAAAGGTATGGGTGCTGGTTTGTTCAGTTTCCGAAGTTTTCTTATATCAGGCTGCAAGGTTTTTCTTCATACCCATATAGATTGCCTAAGTACCCAACGAACATAATTTTGATGTTAGAGATATCTAGGCAACTTGTTTCCTATGATAAGATTCATAAGGGAAAGAAGAAGGGAGGAATTGACTTTCCGATCATCATGGGGAATTCAGATGAAGTGCGTCCTTCACTTCAGGCACTCGGAGAAGCTGAAGATGAGCTTTAGTTCTTTCATTTTTCTTATCACACTAGCAGACAACATTATCACCCATACAACAATATCAGATGGATACTATCAGAAGAGTTCAAGCATAAGGTGAATATTGAGGATTATTGAGCTGGTGCATCGGATGAGGTTGAGGTTAGAAAAAGAATGTTCTCAAGGCTACCATTGAGTATGATCAGGGAGTGTGAAATCATTCTAGTACTGGATTAGGTGGATGAGGACATGAACGTTCTCCATCCAGATTATGAGGCAGTGAGAGACATGCCACTTCTACCACTAGATTGGTCAGAGCCAGAAATAGCTGATTTCGACACACTTTGTATTCTAGTTATGACTTTCACCAGAGCATGGGTTGAAAGGAATGTGAGCAAATTGAAGAGTAGGTCAATTCCTTTGACTTACAACTTGATGGGAGATCATAGGACACCCGCCACCAGCAGGAAGAAACAGATTACTCGAGGTCCAAAATCTCGAAGGAAGGAGCCAGTTCAGCCCGAGCCTCCGAGAGTTGTGGTTGAGTCACCTAGGCCCTTGCAAACACGTTCTCCAAGTATACAGGAGGTTTCTCTTTTTTTTGATTAGAGAAATGCATTGAATCAGGAGCAGGAGGTACATGAAGAAAATCAGCCACCACGGAGAGAATCAGTTGGCCAGAGTGTTAATGCGCCTACTAGAGATAATCAGCAGGAGGAAGATGAGGAGACTGCTACTGATACACACTTCCAACGTGAGTTAGAGACAACTCTAGAGGATGATGCAGTTTTAGGATATACTCAACCATTGGAGGCCAATGAGCCTCACCAGAATGAAATTGAAGTAGAACAAGTCCGTGAGGAGGAAGCTAGAGAGGAGCAGACATTTTTTATACAACAGGTTGTACCTGATTGGCTTAGAGATAGAATGAGGAGGAGCCCTAGTGAAGAGGCTGATCCAGCGGTTGAGATGAAGGAATTTTTGAGTTGGATCAACGCACCTCCACCAAAGAAGAGAGCTAGGAAATTATCGAAGATCTCAACAGATGAGGATGGCTCTCACACCCTTCACGTAGCTGTGCCGAGGGTTGATTGTGATCGAGATGAAGCAGTGCCAGAAAATTATGTGATCACAACCATGGAGTTAGGTCATCCCACCGGTGCATAGATCATTGAGGAATGTGATAACTCCTATCAGGCACTTAAGGACAAATTGCTTAGAACTGAAGGAAAGTACAAGAAATTGAAGAAGGAACATAAGACGTTGATAGGATACATGCAACATTTTTTTCGTGCTTGTGGGCAGGAGATTCCAGCACATGAGCTTCCAGCAGAGTTATCTAGAGAATCTGTTAATGGCCTAGAAGATTTGAGGAAAATGGAACAGGAGGCAGATAAATCGGTTGCAGGTGTTCATGCCGAGACAAAGAAGTTCATGGAGGATCTTGCTCATGCTTACCAACAAGCTTCTGGCATTACGGCATGAGTGGAGGCAGTTGATCAGGCCTGGGGTGATGCTTCTGTCTATCAGAGCAAAGTTATTCAGCGTTTGGAGGCATTGATGTATACTCCTTTGCGGATGCTAATTGATGGAGGAGTTATTCAGGAGGGTGATAGGTACGATTTTGCTGGATGGTACTCTTCAGTAGTCACAGGGCGTGGATTCTTTGTGTAGCTCAGGTGGATTCAACTAGAGTTAGGAAGGCTATGACGAACATCATTGATGGAGTCCTGAACACCTTGGAGGCAATCTTTGCTAGACGGTTGAATCCTGATGAGGTGACTACTAATGGATTGAGGAGTAGGCTGCCACTGTTGATGCGTGTTTTATGACACACCGAACACTCTAGAATAAAGAGTCCAAAGACGCTCTATCCTCTCTTGAAAAATTACCTCTTATGCTAAGATTGCTAGAAAGGTCATACAGTAATTCCAATGTTTCGTTTGGGGGGATGGTCAAGCTCAATGGATGATGTGATATGCTGATTTCACAAAGGGACCTTGGATAATGAACTTACTCAAAAGTAGGGATTTGGATTGATGTGACGTTGAATGCTCTTGTATTTTTGGGATTTTCAGTTTTGAGAAAAAATAAAAATAAAAGGGATGAGGGTTTAGAAACTAGACTTATGCTAAACTACTCCTATGAACTTAAGAGACAAATGCTGGATAGTGAAATTTAAACCAATCTTTGCTTTGCCAAGCACAATGACTACAACTAGACAAAGATGATGCAATCTTCAAATGGGATTTACGAACAATGTCCTATTACACAATACCACCATCAGTTCGAACAATGTATATAGGTAATAGAATTCAAGTTAAACAGTTTCAACGTTCAGACTAACCTTGCACATCAAATTGAAAATCATTCAATTGAAAAAGGTATGAACTAATTTCACTATTTCCAACACTATCAATCTTTCATTCATCTAAAGAAATGTTAAAACTAATTTACTTTATTGAAGAAATTATGAAACCATGCAAGCTCTCAAAATAACAAATGCTCAACTCTGAATCAAATTATTATTTGAATAGCACTAGTAGCAACAATTTCACAAGTCTCTCCCTGAATGAATGAAATGCGTGGGGTTTATATAGGCACCCCAATTACAAAGCAACGGCCCAGATTGATTTGAGATCAATGGCCAAGATTATTTCAAGAAACCCTAACCCTAAAAAGCATAACCAACTCAAAGGACACATGGCACAAGCAAGACGAGCCACTTGGAGTATGGCAAACAATGACACCTTGCAAATCATTCGAGCAAGTGGGAATCCAAAATGCAATTCCCATTGGACTGCTCCCTAGCCGCAAATGCAAGAAATTTTGCTAACACGAAATCCAGCTCCTCCATTGATATGCTCGGCATAGAATCCAGTTGCACTCCCATTATGTCCAAGGTTTCAAGGCACTGGGTAAAAGTACTTTCCCACCTATCTTCCTGTTTCTGAAAGTTATCCATAAAAGTCAAAAGGGAAGACATATCATCAAGCTGATTCTCTGTAACAATCTGCACTTCCTTGAAGTAAATATTCATTACATTTTTCTTCAATCCTTCTAAATCCAAGCCATTTGCATCATGATGCTCCTGCCCTGTTAATCCTTCAAGAGAAGTGAGGATTTTAAACTGAATTTTTTCAATTGCATTCCGTATAACAGCACATTCTTCCTTCATTCCATCATATATCTTCCTTTTAGCCAATAAGGAATGATACCACCTGCTGAAATCATACGAGGCTCCTTCCTCAATAACACCTTCTTGGATTAATATTTGCAGGGAAACTTCCTTTAAAACCTTCAAACGAGGTATCACTTTGTCATTTACGTACTGGAAGTCTTCCCAATTGTCTTCAATTTGACCAATTTCTGTCATAAGCAAGGCAGATCTGTCATAAGTCTGAGCACATTTCTCCAAGAATTGCTCCATCTGTTTTGAGATATTGTTGATCCAACTCTTAGTTGCTTGGCTTGTGATCCTCATAGCTTCAAGAGTATCAATGGATTCTGGAGGAAGAGATGATGGCGGAATAAAAGCTTCACTTTCTTGGCGCAAAGGGGCTGTTAGCTGCTGAATGAACCTATCAGCCTTAAATTTTCTGATTCTAGCCTTTCCTTCTTCTCCTCTGTTTTATCGAACTTCTCCTTGATGGCCTTGGAAGTGTCTGCTAACTCATGGAAATCTTGTTCTATCGTGGTTGGCCCAATGTCCAATGTTGTAATATCATAGTCCATAGGAGTAATCTGATCTCTTGGTTTGTCAACTTTTGGGACTGCAACTTGTAAGATTCGGGATCCTGCTTCATTCCTGGTAATCTGAGAATACTTTTTAGGCTTCCTTGGCATTTTAGCTTTGCCAATCCTCTCTAGGAAGTCTTGCATGCTTTCGACTGGTTGAACTTCATCTAGTGGTCTAGACTTCTTCATCAAACTCTCAGTCAACCAAGCCGGGATAGTGGATAATTCCATCCCATCCTCTAATTGAATATCATCATTAATTCCTTTCAGAGCAGAAATTACTTCATCTCCCAGCTCTTCATTGTTTTCAAGGACCTCAGTATCCCCCATGCCTTCAATCATCAACGTATCACCTCCTTCCAAACTCTCAGTGAGGTCTTGCTCTTGGAGAGAATCCAACTGTTCTAACTCTTGAAATTCGACCTCTTGTTCATGGCTTGGTTCGATCTCAGCAATGGACACCTTTTCCTATTACTCCAACAGATAAAGTACTTGAAGATGATGGAATTTCACTCACTTTTTGCTTCTTACTCTCCAATTCTCTGTCAGCTGCTTCTTTTTCCTTTGTGTGAAGATCTTCACTCACTACCTTTCTCTTGCTAGGACATGAAAGTTCATCAAGACTTTCTCCAACTGCCTCACCCTGGCTTTCCTTATTGCTCAATGTGGCATAGGTAAGAGTAACTCCTTTTCTCAATCTGTTGATCTGATTATCTGCCCACTCCCTAGAATAAGCTATAATATCCTTCATCAATATGTCCAAATCAGTCAACTCAGGTTGTATCCAGTTGGGCAACAAGATAGGCTTGTTCTTTTCCTGTTCAAATTGAGGATGCACGTAGTCTCCGTTGTCCTTTACCTGGTCAGGTATAGGGAATAAGTCACACCTTTTTACAAGTTCAATTGGAATTCTGGACCAGATCTTCTTCCTGACTCCATATTCGTCCACCAAGTTAGACCAATAGTCTTCAATCTGCATAACATGAAGGGACTTCTTCCCGTGAACTCTCAAGTATGGATCATAATCAGACCTTGGATTATAAAGGCCGAACTTATAAAATTGCAACTCTAACTTTGCTGCCTTGGCTGATTGCAATGAGGGGCAGACTTCTAGCATTTTCCCAATTGCAACTGGAAAATCCACTCCTTGTTTGTTCCTTTTCCCTTGAATAGAGTCTATACACGCCAATTGCCTTGCAACTTCAAGCATAACAATCTTGTCTGTTGGATACCGAGGAAGTCTATGCGGAGCATCTGAGAATCCATGAACTCTTATGTATGTAAAGGTCGGAAACTGGATGAACCAAGATCCGAATTTATCAAGCATCACCATAGCCTCCTTAGATAGCCTTTTTTGAACTGCTCCTTGAAGCACTCGCGTGATATACATAAGGAAGGCGTCATTGGTTATCTTATAATTGTCCTTGTAATGCAACTGGAGCTGCGGGTAACAATCATATGCTTTGAGCTGATCTTTTCGAAGTCCAACTTCCCCTTTGCAAATCAGTCCTCTATACTTAGTAAACCGTGCCAGGATATAAACTACGTAGGAACTCATATAGAAGGTTTTGGTCTTCTCCAAGTTTCTCAACTGGAAATCAATGTTATCACTTATTAACTTTGCCCAATTGTAGAAACCCTAGTTTCCCCCTGTTCCGAATCTGATGTTTTTGTTTGTTTTTCTGAAGATTTTGGTTTTTTTGGGTTTTTGTGCAATAAAAGAAAATTGCGATTTTTGAAAAGAAATACTGAATAAATTCAAATTAAATCTTTCAACTCTGAAAACTATGAAATCTATTGAGAGTAAGGTTGCCAGATAATTTATTAATCCTCTGAGATGATTACAATGACGATTTGATAACATGCAACAATGAATCAGCAATTATTCAATATAAAGAACCTGGTATTTTTGCAGCAAGCTGGAAGTACAGATCTGGTACGGCTGCATTAAATACTTCCTTCTCCCTTTGTTCTATGGTTGCAAACTGATCCAGACTCCTAGGCGCCAAGTTTGATGAAGACTGCCTGCCAGAATGATAGGCGATTTGACCAAGGTCAAGAACACGCCTCTTTAATGGTGGTACGGCCTGCTGAAGAGGTACGGCCCTGTCAGAACCAGCAAGTACAAATGTACGGCTTCTTGAAAGCTGTGTCAAAACCCTTGAATATGATGCGCCTTATTTGCAATATGCTTCCCAGATGAAAACCTATGTTGAAACTCTGTAAATAAATAATCTCTGAAGTTCTATGATCTCTTCTGGATGAAGAAACCTCTGTGCTGGCAATAAATCAGATGTTATTTCACACCCTCTGAATCGCTCTCACTGGAGATGGCTCATTCCCCAATGCGTTCGAGACTGAAACCCTAAGTTTCTGTGCTCAGACCAAAGTCGATCAATTTTCAATAACTCAATATCACATAATGGCTCGATTTCCAAGGCAAATGCATTATACACTTGAAAAGTGCGAATTCCACAATAATAGGGAATATTAAAATAATTCGCACTTTTAATATTTAATTTCTCAATAGTCTCCGGTATAATTTTTAATTGAAAAATAATTCACAACTGGCCCCTTTCTGATGATGGGCGACCCCTTCACTGAAATCACTTAAGTTATAATAAAATATTATAACTTTATATTATAATGCTCTAATAATTAATATTTAATTAAATCAATTAAATATTAATATCTCTCATAATTCATCCGATGCACGAGTCATTCAACATTAACATCAGAGTGATTCGACGCCAATAATCCATACTGCTAAAATATGTGGGTCCTAATGATCGCCAATAACTCACTAAAAATAAATAACTTATTTAAGTGTCCGAACGGTTCAACGAAAGCCAACCGATCAAACTCCGCTTAACTGGCCGAGCCAACCTAACTAGACCCCTCTATACACCATCACCACGCAGGGTCGATGATAGGCTAACTCGGCCCCTGAGAGATGTCAACTTAGAAGGGACATGACACCACCTATTGCTCTTCCATTCCCAATACGACCTCCTCTACATATGAAAACATCCATACTTCGAAGAAAGCTCCTTGAGAAGTACCCATAATCCTGTTCAGCATATGAATCATGTCACTGTATTCTGGTTTAAAATCTGTGCAAATTAATCTTTTTGGCAACTTAGAACGATGCCTTTTTGGTTCCTTCATCCAGTTGGAATTAACTATGTCCATACAAGATTCTTTGGCTTGATCAAATATAATGTCCCCATTTTTAGCACTACACCTTTCAGTGATTGATGGCCTATCCTCGGTGAGCTGTCGGCTAGCAGAAGCTCGAATCAGGGTCTCCAAACTTCTTAGAGGATGTTTTCATCTTTTTGCTTAGTTTGCATTTGGAATTGTTGATTTTGGATTGCAGATTCTTTTTGGGTTTTCAGAGAGCTTCACGTTGGTGGTTTTGGTTCGGCATTCTGAGCAATTACATGGATTTACTATTTTTAGTAAATTCTATTTTTAGCAATTGACTTGTTGACTCCTAATCAGTAGGCTTCACTATGGCAGTCTGTTCAGACGGTATGGTTGAATTTGGCTTCTGATGCATTTCCATGGTGATATAAGATATTTTATATTATAATGTTATAATTTAACATTATAATTCCTTGTTCTAGCATCATGAATTAATATTGTCTTTAAAAGGGGGACATTGAAGGGTATTTTCACATGGAGAAAATATTTTAATATTTCTAAAGGCCAAATTTTAGCTAGAGGATTTGGACACCAACTTTGAGGGAGATATTATTTTATTAAAAGATTTAATTTTGCTCTTAAAAAGGGACGCCACTCTTGGAGGGAAAATGAAGTCAAATTCAAATTGGAAAAAGGGCGCACTTTCTAGAAGCATCTAGAGATTCTCTACTAAGCTGTAATGTCCTTAATTTTATGAGCATCAGAGTTCGGGTGGATTTAGTTCATTATGCACCCTCTGGGAGGGTCGAGCAGGGATGGATAGAGGGTCTGATGGAGCTTGTCATTTCAAAATTTTGTCGATTACATTGGCTTCTCTGCCTCGGCTCGCCTTACACTACATATTTGCTCGGATTGCTATTTTTAGCAGTTTTTAGTACTCAGCGGAGCACCCCTGCTATTTTTAGCAGTATGGTCTAGTCACGTGCAGAATCACTTCCTTCTTCGTCAGCTTCAGACGGTTCGTGCATCGGGCATATATTGAGAAAGATATTAATATTTAATTGATTTAATTAAATATTAATTATTTGGAGCTTATGTTATAAAGTTATAATATTTTAAATATTATAACTTAAGTGATTGTTGCTGAAGGGGTCGCCCATCATTGAAGGGGCCACTTTTAATTATATTTTATAATTAAAAGTGCTTTCGAAAACTATTGAAAATTTAAAAAGAAAAGTTCGAAATTATTTAAATGAAACCTAATTGAGAAAATTCGAACTCTTGAGGAGATATAAGGGTTTCATTGGGATTTGAGCTCATTATGTTATGAAATCGATTTTTGATCAAGTCTTCTTCCGGAGAACGAAGCCAAGGGTTTCAGTTGTCTACAGGCATTGGAGAACGAGCCATCTTCAGTGTTGCAGTTCAGAGGCTGTGAAATACCAGCTGATCTATTGCTTCAGAGAGATATCTTCATCCAGAAGTTATCACAGAGCTTCACAGTTAAAAATATATTCAGGGTTTTCAGTGTGGGATTCATCCAGCAGAGATTCTTCAGTTAATGCGCCTATTTCCTGAGATCTGGATACATCTTTCAAGGGTTTTACAATCTGCTGCAAATAATCAGGTTTTTAATCAAAAATAATGTTGCTTTTTCAGTTGCATGTTACCAGATCTGATTTGTATTCATCATAGAAAATCAATAAACACTTTGGCAACGTTATTACCAGTAGATTTTATCATTTCCAGAATTGTATGATTTCATTTGCATTTTATATTGATTTCTTGCAAAAATCGCATTATATTATTTATGCTCAAAAAATCAAAAACGAGAGAAAAACAATCAGAACAAGCAGATTCAGAATCAGGGA
>VDFB02187885.1:0-42945 GCA_007258455.2 Sequoia sempervirens | reverse complement strand
CATAATGCTCCTGCCCAGATATGATGCAACCAATAATGTAATACATCCAGGGCTGGAAAACATTTGCATGTGATTGACCTGAGACACGATTCAAGAGTGTAATTAGAATCGAGTACTCATCCTTGTACTCACTACGACCCACATTATTTGGCAATTTGTTCTTCACTTGCTTTAACCATCCTTCTGCCATCTTACTCTGACACTTGTCCACATCAGCATTGAATGCATGCTCGCACTACTCCATAGAAATAACTATATTGTTCGGGTGCTGAGGTATACCAAAATTCCTTTCAATGTCCAAAGGCTTGAGACTACAAATAACTCGTCCATCTACTAACATTATCTCATGAGTAGCAGAGTTGTAATGCTTAATACAAAACGTCACGAACTCAACACAATGAACGAAGATAGGTATGGAAGCGGCCTCCAATAACCCAGACTGCTGAATGTTTTGAATAATCGAATCTCTAATCTTGACTGGATCTAGGACTGCTTCTGGCAGCACCTTGTGAAGATTCGTCTCAACTGTCCCGATGAAGTTGTGAGTAAGGACTGATTTGGTTCTATATTCGAGCTGAGTGTACTGCATTTTGAAAAACTCGCCTGTTGACTGTGAACTCGACTATGTCCTGACAAGATTTTTGGAAAGCTAAAAATACCTTGCTGAGGCTAAAAATAGCCTATTGAAGAATTATTTTCGGCGAAAAATCTGAGATATGGGTTTTGTCTAGAAAAAGATTCTAAGACAACCCAGAATGTCAGAAATGCGAAAATATGACTTCTACTCGACCATGCAAAGAATTTTTAGTTGAGAAAATTAGAAACTCGAGAACATATGCTTTGGAGTTAATTATTCCCGAAAAAGCAAACGCACGAATTTAATTCAAGGAAGCTATATAGAAATGATCCAGATGTTTACACTTGTCAAATTTGCCAACTTCAGGAACATGCGAATTGAATTTTGAGAGAAATTTGAGAATCAAACAGGCAAAAGATGTTTTTTCTATGTTCTTTTTCTGTGAAAATCGCCCCTTATTCTTCAAACTTGCTGATAATTGTGAACTTGAACCTGCAAAGAAAATTGTTTGATGAAATCGCCCTTGGAAACTGATGATAAATTCACCCAACCTATAAAAACTCGCCTCTGCTGTAAGGAAATACAAATTTGTTAAGCTGAATGAATGTTTAATAATGACGCCATGCTTAAATAAAGAGAATTCACACCATATTGTTGACTGCAAGATTTAAAACCTCGACTAAAATAGAATGATTCTGATTGGACCCCCTCCAGTTACACTGACAATGAGTCGAAGTCCGGAATAAAAAATAATAAAATAATATTCAGTTGCCAACCACATGCGAATTTCATCTTACAACACAAAGGGGTGCCAAAAATAGTTTCTTTGACAAAATTGCCACCTTTCATGCTAGCATGCAATTTGAAAATTTAATATTATTTTATTTAGTTGACAAACCATGTAAAGCATTTGGACATGTCCGGCGAACTTCACTGATTTCAAAAAGTCCTCATTTGACCCCATAGGCGTCCATTTGCTCAAGATATCACGTTTTTTATTAACTTCCTACTTTGTAGCTCACTACAAAGTTATAATTGACCATCTTCGACATTGATTTCCGGGTGACTGGGTGATGCTGAGACTGAACAAGTGTATTCATTATGAAGCCTGCAAAGCAAGGAAGAAATGTCTGCTGGGAGTCATCACTGCAAAATCCATCATTTAACACCTCAAAAAATTAGGTACCCTTGATTAAATTGATTTTCAGGTGTCAGACTTGAACCATTTCTCCATACTACCATCTAACGTTTCAAACGACTGCTAACAACAAACGGTGAACCCTACTGACTGAATAACAGACTCACTGCATGACTAGAGGAATTCTGCATCCAATGAATATACACAAGGCATCTGAAAAGTGCATTAAGGACCCCTAAAGTAAGGGCGCCCTTGGCCTGAAAAGGCACAAACACCATTTTGATGAAAGTACAACTCTCAACCAAATGCCCTACTTTGACCTCTAATATCCGGAGCTGAGAAGACCTGATTCGAGCACTGTCTGTCTCAACGCATAGCCAGAAGGACCTACGAGTGACGTCTCTGGAGGCGACGAAGCAAGAAAACTGCTTCTAAGACCTCAAAGAGAAAGGCGCCTTTCCCAAGATGGAATAGACGACTAGACAACCATTTTCTGAGCTGTCTTCGTTTTTCAGTATTTCACAAAGACCTCGCACGTACAAGCGTTTTCCAAATCCCGAAGGCTGACGGCCGGGCTCGTTGGATAGATGGAGTAATTACGCTCAAGACCCGTGAAGACTTCGAACATCAATAACCTCATCTAATAGGCCTAAAGGCTAGGCGCCCCTGGCCTACAAAAGTACACTGAAATTTACATGTTTCTCCACTCGCTAAATTACGTGCCTGGTAGAATCTTTGCCGTGATATCTCAGAATATCGGATTAATAGGCAAGTTGGTGCGTTGCAAAACCGGACTAGAGTAGCACAGATGTCAGGAAGACCTCGTCTGCAAACTCAATCATCTCAAGGGTCATTTTGAAGGGCGCCCCTGAGCTACAGGGGCACAATTTCACCATTTGAGGAAGCTCTATGATATGAACTGTCCTCATAATCTCATCTTCTAACGTTGACTGTCAGAGCTCTGGGACTTGGATGACTGCATTTGATAGCTCGTCGGATAGGCAGACTAGTCGTGAAGAGATCGAATACATCAACCATCAGAAATACCAAGATCTAACCCTCCTTTAAGAGGTGCGCCCTTGAGCTACAAGGGCGCAAAAGCTAAAAAGTGACAAGCTTCTACAAACTGCAACCTTTAGAATCTTCAACTTTTGTCGCCAGTTACCAGAGTTACGAGTCTCAGATAGCCTCGCAGGATAGCTCATCGGATAACTGGAGTAATTCTAAAGAGATTGACTGTATTCATGAGCATTTACCACAAAATCTAGGCCTTCAAAAAGAAGGGCACCCCTGGGCTACAGGGGCGCAATTTTGCTTTTCTTTGAGAAATCTTCATAAAATAACCATTGAAATCTTCATCTTAGCCACTGAAATGACCAAGACCTTGTATAATCATTGTCGTAAAATGCTCCTCCATCGTGAAATGCTTCATTCTGAGTCTCCAATTTAGGTTTCGATTAATGGATACTGCCTTTGATTGACAAAACACTAACAAAAATCCATGCTTGATATTGCCCAAAAACTGTATTTGACATCATTTTAGCAAGGTTTAGACTATTTTAAGCAAAATGCCTTGATGAAGCAAAAAAAAAATTGGTTTGGGTACAACAGTTAGCATATTTCTCAAAACTTAAAAAAACTAGACTTAATTTTTCATGCTCTATTTATTAATTTTAAGAAATTTTGACAAAATAGGACCCATGACTGTTATCTCAAATCAGTTATAAATTTGCAACAAATATGGCTAAGACACAAAAGGGGTATAAAAATTTGAAGTGCCAACACTAAAGAGAGAAGAATGATCAAGTTGAGGAACAAAAAAGAAAACTTTAGAGGTATTCCCTGAACCCTTCCCCTATGGACTTGGGTGACAAGGGCATCCTTCCCCCAAGAGCAACCTACATACCTACTCTCAAACAAGATCGAAGTTCCATGTAGTTCTCATAGGGTTTCAACTATCAAGATGAGAACTTGAACTTTCCCAAGTTAAGATAACCTATACAAATATTGAACTCAACCATTTTGATCACATATATCAATAAGGCATGTCCCTCTAGGATTCCTAGCCTTGTTAGATAGTTTCCCTAAAGAAATAAAGGATTAGCTCAACCAAGGAAGATCATTAAGATGATACAAGACACAACTATATATGATTTTACTCATTCAAATTAGATCCATGTGTCGAGATGGCCATTACTAGGAAAAAAGGTTTCTAAACCACCTCTACATACCATGGTCCTAGTTATCAACCATCTTTATGTATGATTGAGCATCAATATATCCCCGAGTTAATGACATACTATAGACAATATTGTCTTATAGGGATAGATGGTTGGATTGGAATCTGTACATTAAAATTATACATAAAATCATCAAAATCTCATAACATCAAATCACAAGATGTCAATTACCAAACATCTCCACAATGTAAGAATTATGTGAGTTCCGAACTTGTTCAGTGTGATGTCTCATGATAATATGATTTGATGATATCAAGCATTCTAAGCATACTATATTATAACATCCCACTTAATTAGAAGACATCATACATCAACAAGGCCATATACAAATTATTGGAGTTCTCAAAGGCTTACAACAATACTTATAAACTCTCTTTGAGCATGCTCACTACCTAAGTCACCTCAAGATAGTTGGCAACTTTATACTCAATATATCATCATCAAAGATGTACACTCAATAATAATAATATTCTCAATATTTGATTTCAATTACCATATGGTGCAACCCAATTCTTTTAATAGCCTAGATCATAGTCTATATAGTATTCACACTTTTCCATTTATATTAAATATGACCCTAATTGTCAATGGTAACATATTAGGAGATGCTAGACAATATGATTGGAGATTGTTTCTCTTAACTCAATATCAAGAACATCATCAAATTAAGCCGTAGTTGCCTCCTAGTTAGTACACAACCATAAATAGTCCAATGCAACTATAATACACTTCAAATTCACATAATGCATCCAAAATCAAGGTTCTTTTACTTAAGACGTAGATAGACATCTTGCATTTATATTAAGTCTTTACCTCCCAATCCAAAGCATATTATCAAAAGTACTAAATTGCAATATTAAAGATATGTTTAGTAAAGTGTGGTTCTAGTGCCACTAAATAAAGTCATCATCACTTATATTAATATGCAAACCCAAGCCAAGGCTCATATTAAGTATATTGTATTCCTAGTTCATATTATAAGTTGATCTTACAACTAGAGGTTTGATCTTGAACTCTTTTCCACCTCATTTCACTTGAAGTCCTACCTGTTGGCATTTAAATTAGCACCTCTGGAGTGCTGATTGTAAACGTTCAGCTATTTCAAATGTTTTGCAACACTTCTTCGTTATTTAAAGAGGAGAAGTCCCTCTCTGCTGGGAGCAATGCGTAAGGAAGGGAAATGTTAACTAAAGTTCCTATCTTTTTATGCTTCAGCGGCAGGACACAAGGGTGCACAAACACAATGCGCCATAGCTAAGCTTTTCTCTGGTTTCTGCAGATCTCAACTACGACTAACTAGCTTCTATCTATCCAATACCTTCAAGGTAAACAGAGCATGAGGGTAAAGGAGCGGGAATGGGTTGGTTGGATCACCTGAATTCGCCGTCTCCCGAGAATATGACTGAGGCTCTGAACTCTCGGGTACACACTGGGATGAGGTTGGTACAAGCAAACACTCTACACGGTAAACTAGATCTGAGACCTGCCAAGGAGGAGGGACTCCTATCCGAGGTATGGGCTTAGGAAATAGTTTACTAGAAACAACAAAATCACGATGCCTTGGCCAACGAGCTTGCTAAGGAGGAGGGACTCCTATCCGAAGTATAGCTTGGAAGTCAATACATTAAACAACATCAAACGATAACTGTCAATAACAAATATCCAAGGAGGAGGGACTCCTATCCGAGGAGGGAAATGAGACAACAAGCTATTAGACACAAGACGTAGACATAACTCAAATAAGATGATCAAAATGCAAGCGCCTTCTGATATTCTTCTTCAATGCTTCATCAACGAACTACAAAAGTTGGGAAAGCAAAGGCACGAAATCATGCACAATTACAATCGTCCAACAAACTCTCATCCAAGAGTGAACAAGTATTCGCTTTCAAAGCTGTTGGCAACAATGGCGCAGCAATTTTGCATAGCAAGTAAAAGTTAAACAAATAATGAGCCCAAGGCTCTTATTTATAGAACTCAAAGGAGTGGGCAACCCCAAAATCTCCTTGAGTTAACAATGAGTTCTTGCCAATCAATTAGCAAGATTTATTCCTAAAAAGGGGGAAAAAGCAGTTAACTGGAAAACTACTTCAGTTAACTGAAAGTCAACAAAGAGTCAACTAGAAACTACTTCAGTTGACTGAAAGAAAACTAAGGGTGAACTCTAATGAAATTATCCCTCAAAAATAGACATCCACATTTAGTGGAGATCTAAGATCCACAAATCATGGAAGCTGATTAGACATCCTTAATCAGTGGGATCTGACAATGCATGATTTAAGGGATATGGAGTTAACTTGGAAAGGGACATCAAGTTAACTCCAACTACATTTAATGCCTTCTTGAGTTGACTTGGAAAGAGGCATCAAGTCAAACTCAAGTATCATAAATGCCACTTGGAGGGTAGGACGTCCTTCTTTGGTGCATTTATAGCTTTTCTCATTTCACCATTTCTGGTCAACAACTCCTTGATCTATGTGTTGACTTCTTCCGTCTCTGGATATTCAATGCTTTGATGACACGACATCTCTTCTTGCGCAAGCTATTGCTCTTGGTAACTTTGGCGGCTTCGTGCTTGGAATGATCTCTTCTCAGCTGGCAAGTCAAGGTGCTTACTACCACGCGGGAGATGGTAATATTGGTCTTTTTGCTGCAAGATCAGTCTTTCTTACTTCTTCGTCCAGAGTAACTGCTGTAGGTCTCCACTGAGCGGGAGATGTATTCTTTTCAAAGATAAAGATCTGCAGACTGTTGGTGATGTCCGTTTGCTCTCCAGCAATGTGTGTAAGATCTGGTTGGAGAGTTGCTGGTGCAAGGTCTAGTTGTTCAATTGGAGCCCAAGGACGCCAAATTGTCATTCTATGAAGAAGAACTCCACTGGTTGATCAGAACACTGACGGTTCTGCATAACCGAAAACCCCTAAAAAATAGCCGAAGCATTTTTCCTAAAAATATGGCACATGGGTTTTGTTCGTGTTTCCAGCGCTCTAACAAACCCGCCTCGTAATTTGATTCTCAAACTTTTTCAGAAACCCCTAAAATAGGGTGCGTTACGCCGATTTTCAAAAATTTGTCGAGATGGGTTTCTCTGGAAAATTATGCTGAATCTACCCAGTTGATCTGATCTGATGTAGCCTGCCACCTTTTTGAAATGTGCAAGAAAACCTAAGACAAGAAGAGAGGAAGTAGACAGAAGATGGATTGGAAGTTTTTTATCTGATTCTCTGAGAAAATCCGTCTCTGAATCCAACCTTAGATTAGTAATCTTCTTCTGCTTCAGATCTGCAAGAAATATCGAAGAACGGATGAAAACCTTGGCCAGATCTGTAAATGGCGTCCTTGAGAGCTCATGGCTGTTCTTGATCATCAACCTGCAATGAAATAATGAAGTAGGATGCCTAGACCTTGATTACATAGACCCAAGCCTTAGATCCACAAGTTTGGGGACCTAACTCACGATCAAAAGTGATTTCCACTGATCGTGGAGTGTTTTAGCCAAGTTTTGCTCAAAATATCTTGACTTTAGTCAACAACTTGACCTTTGACTTCTTCAAGGCGTCCCTTTTGATTTTTTGCAAGTTCTTTATTATTTTCTCTCTTGAACAACCTCAGTTTGATCCTGAATCTGGCTTGATCTGTTGATCCTGAGATGATGCTGACACCTTCACTGTTGAGCTGGATTTGACCTGAAGAGAAGTGCCTGGGAGGCATGATGGTAAAAAGCCGAGTTTAGGGCTTCAAAAGAAAGGGCGCCTTTTTCAAGAAAAGGCTCTTTTGCTTATGCCTTTGGAGAATTTCAAACTTCGCTCTTTCAAATTTCTTTTGAAAATGGCCTTCGCGGCTTTTGATCTCGATCTCTCGCCGAACGGAGAGTCGATGATTTCACTTAGATGTCCCATCAAGTACCTGGTCATTTCCGGCCAAAATGATTGACTTTTAGAAAACCCGATCTCATTTTAGGTTCCTTTATTCAAGGGCTTCTCCTTAAAAGGGCGCTTTACCTTTGGCCCGATTCATCCCTCAAAAGTTGCCTACGATCCGATTACCCGTTGAATGCTCTGACCGATGTTGATGCTTGCAGTTGCGTTTCCGAGATCTACTTGGGCTGAGAAGGTTATCCTGGGAAGCCTTTTGTCATTTATCAGCATCTGGAGGTCCAAAAAAAAGGTAGCCTTTCTTTTGAAAAGGCTCTTTTTTCTTAGAACCTCGCCGTTAACTGTGGTTTCCTGATATTTCCTCAACTGCCTCTTTTTGCTTTATCAGCAGTTGCTTGTGATCTGTCCCTCAGATGATTAATTTGTTTGTTTCACTGTCGCACCAGCAGGCAAACGCCAAGAATGAATGCCTTGGATGATCTGGGTGACTTCTTTTGACCTTAAAAGATCATGGGCGCCCCTGCTTGAAAAAGGCTCTTTTCAGCATGTGAACAATCTCTCCTTCGTAACATTTCCAGAGTTAGTCAAATTTTGACCTTTTTCACTTTCAGGAAACTCCTCCGTCGAAGATCACCATTTCTTCATGTCTCACGCTCATCGTGTATGGATGTTTGGGAAAATGACTAAGGCATTTGATCAGATAGCCTCCTCTTGGTTGCAAGCAAGGCATTCTCCTGCACTTAGTCAATTTTTCAAAGATTTATCATTTTGAAAATCCCCTTCATCAAACAGCATCATTTTAGACCTTTTCCGCCATGGTTGTGTCGTTGAAGCTTTTGAAGCTTAGCTTTCAGCACCTGGTACTGGCCAATCTGCCATTAATGGCTGCGGAGGTTCTAACTTTGTTCCCTAAAAATAGAAATAGACCCACCAGAGTAAAACCTGTCTTTTGATGATTCTGACTTGACCAATGTGATCGTGAAGCCTTTTAATCCTATCAAAATCATTTTCAATCGTTTCTGGGAAGGTCCTATTTTCGGGGGTTTCCCTGAAAATAGGGGCAAAAAACCCTAATTTTCAATTTTTTTAGAATTTTTCACACGTGTTCCTTGACAAAAACCCACCAAGATTCTATGATTGGTTTGACCTAAAACAGACTTTACATGGCATTTTAACAAGATTTAGCTCAATTTACACATAATGCCAAGAAATTTATTTTGGGTACAACATAGGCTCCGTCTGGTGACCATGTCGGATACCTACGGCATAGGAGAACCGAGAATCTCAAGTTTCGTAGACCAGTATATCTAATCAGTTGGGTAGCGGAGTCAGGACTTTGGTTCCATGCATTCCTAAAAATAGAGTTCACCTTATTTATTGGGTTCCCCAATGCATTCACCTACGACAAAACATCTAAGAAAACACCTAAAACACGACCATACTTCACTAAACAGGGAAAAACATAACAACATAACGTTAAAGCGAAGAAAAATTATTTTACAAAGAACTCACCCCATCCCCAAAGGGACGAAATGCTTCAAGTATCACCTGCTTCATGGCAGAGCGAAGAGCCTCCCATCGGTGCTGCTTCTGCCTAAAAGGCTTTACTTCTTTTCTGATGGGAATTACAGGAGACAATCCCCCTGGGATGAAGATTCTCAGGTATTCATATATCCAAGCAAAAGTACTCTGACAGAAGTCAGAATATGATGCAAATGGGAAAGTTGATACCCTTGAGGCATTAGTTCTGCTATAGTTCATCCTCGGGATGTTGAACTCTTCAAACCAGTTGATCGAGTTCCAAACTCGATTTCTATAATGCCGTAGGTGATCTTTGCTGACCTGAAAATATCCATTGACCGGCTCACAAATCAGCTCCAGATCGCCTTTAATACATAGGAATTTGATTCCCATGTCTTCGGCATCTTTGAGGCCTAATAAAAGCACCTTTTTCTCAACCTTAGTGAATTCCAATTTCACAGGCGAGTGCAACTGTTCTTTAGGGGAGATGATCACTTCCCCTGCTTCTGAACTTGTATCTGAACAACCTCCATCGAACTGTGTTGTCCATGACCTTGCGTCCTCTGTCAGTCTCTTTTCAGAACAAACAATGTTATGATCTTTAGTTTCTATTTCTGCCAGAGTTACATAATTGCCGGGATGTGCTTCAGCCTTTGCTCCTGCTGGAACAGATGACTTGAGCACAGCCTGCTTCTTCACAACATTGAGAATCTGATCTATTTGTTTTGGATGGTCCTGAAGATATTCCAGTTAAGAGATTTGTACCTTGGTCTTCATCATGGAAGCTACGATGTCAAAATTTGCTGAAGACGTCTCTTGAGCAACTGGCACATCGTTCTTCTGTGAAGATTTGGGATTGGAAGTGGAAGGCACCTCTTCACCCTTTTCGTTTGATTTCCATCTTTCTTCCTCTTCTTTCTGTGCTTTCAAGTGTTGAACACGTGTAGTCACAGGCGTTGAAAATTTTTCATGATTCACTGCAAGAGAATATTGACGGTATGCTTCTTTTTCTTCTTTAATAACGGGTTCGAAGTATCCCGTTGCGGAGTCGCCATCGAAGTTGTCTGTCTGTGGTAAGACAACATTCAAACTTGTTGGTACAAAACTAGAACTAGTAGCAGCTTCAGCGTATCCCATGATTTGTGTCATTCTCAGATTCTTAGGACACGTGGATCCGGTATGTTCATCACTGTCATGGAAACAGCAAAACACTGCACTGTGTGCAGCTTCAAACATTGGTTTTGATGGAGGTGTTGGCAACCGTGGCTGAAGATTGTCTCTCTTTGGCTGGTACGGTTGTTGAGCTAGAGATCTGATAGAATCTGTTTTCATCAAGCCGGAAGTAATCATATTATCCTCCAACTTGATGGCGTGTTCTTGCACACTCTTCAACTCTGTTTCCTTTGCCATCTTCAGGAAGAAGGCTATCTCTGATGGAAGAGAATTTATGAAACAGCTTATTAGGATCTCTGGTGATGGATCGAGCGTAGAAGAAATTCTTGTAACAAGACGATTACATCTTGATACAAATTCCCTCATGTGTTCATTGTGTTCCATCTTTGAATTTGTAAGCTGGACAAACAACATATGATTGTCTTCGGCGGGCTTGAATCTCGCCAAAAACTTCTCGCTCATAGTTTCCCAGCTTGTAATAATGCCTGGCCTTAGGTGACTGAACCAATCAGCTGCATCTCCAACAAGAGTCTCCACAAAGAGACGCACTGCGATGTCTTCATGTGGTACATGCAAGATGGCGCAAGCCGTTGTGAATGCAGCAAAATGTTCATCTGGGTGTTGACTTCCATCGCCATGAAATTGGGGGAAGTGTTTCCTTGACCCTTTAGGTAATTCATGATTTACCTGAAAAGCCAAAGGTCCAATACTATTACCCCAAGGTAATGAAGGCGGACGCCTCTTGCCAGCATTGTTGTTGTTACCATCCATTGCTTCTTGTATGGATCATGCAATTGGATGCCAGAGGATCATTCCCGTGACATAAAAGCGTTAAGCTTTTCTTGAAGTTTGATGCCTCGTTGCCCCACGGTGGGCGCCAGAAAACTGTTGGCGTTTAAATTAGCACCTCTGGAGTGCTGATTGTAAACGTTCAGCTATTTCAAATGTTTTGCAACACTTCTTCGCTATTTAAAGAGGGTCCCTCTCGGGCTGAGCAATGCTAGCAAAATTCAAGTCTTTATCTTTTATGCTTCAGCCAAGGTGATACAAGGCACAAAACACAATGCTTGTAGCTAAGCTTTTCTCTCGTCAGTGATCTCAACTACAACTAACTGGAAGCTTTATCTATCCAGGTTACCCGCAACAGAGCGAGGTAAAGGAGCTGAATGGGTTGGTTGGATCACCTGACCCGCTTTCGCCTTTCCGGTATTATGACCGCAGGCTTTGAACTCTACACACCCGTGATGAGGTTGGTACAAGCAAAACACTTACACGGTAAACTAGATTCAGATCGCTATGAGGAGGGACTCCCCGTCCGGTATGGGGCTTAGGAAATAGCTTTACTAGAAACAACAAAATCAATGGCGCCTTACACTTTAGGCTTGCTAAGGAGGAGGGACTCCTATCCAAAGTATAGCTTGGAAGTCAACACATTAAACAACATCAAACGATAATTTGTCAATAACAAATATCCAAGGAGGAGGGAAATGAGACAACAAGTTATTAGACACAAGACGTAGACATAACTCAAATAAGATGATCAAAATGCAAGCGCCTTCTGATATTCTTCTTCAATGCTTCATCAACGAACTACAAAAGTTGGGAAAGCAAAGGCACGAAATCATGCACAATTACAATCGTCCAACGAACTCTCATCCAAGAGTGAACAAGTATTCGCTTTCAAAGCTGTTAGCAACAATGGCGCAGCAATTTTGCATAGCAAGTAAAAGTTAAACAAATAATGAGCCCAAGGCTCTTATTTATAGAACTCAAAGGAGTGGGCAACCCCAAAATCTCCTTGAGTTAATGAGTTCTTGCCAATCAATTAGCAAGATTTATTCCTAAAAAAGGGGAACAAGCAGTTAACTGGAAAACTACTTCAGTTAACTGAAAGTCAACAAAGAGTCAACTGGAAACTACTTCAGTTGACTGAAAGTAAACAAAAGGTAAACTTTAATGTAAAATATCCCTCCAAAATAGACATCCACATTTAGTGGAGATCTAAGATCCACAAATCATGGAAGCCAATTAGACATCCTTAATCAGTGGGATCTGACAATGCATGATTTAAGGAAAGCGGAGTTAAACTTGGAAAGAAGCATCAAGTTAACTCCAACTACATTTAATATCATCTTGAGTTGACTTGGAAAGAAGCATCAAGTCAAACTCAAGTCTCATAAATGCCACTTGGAGGGTAGGACGTCCTTCTTTGGTGCATTTATAGCTTTTCTCATTTCACCATTTCTGGTCAACAGCTCCTTGATCTATGTGTTGACTTCTTCCGTCTCCGGATATTCAATGCTTTGATGACACGACATCTCTTCTTGCGCAAGCTATTGCTCTTGGTAACTTTGGCGGCTTCGTGCTTGGAATGATCTCTTCGCAGCTGGCAAGTCAAGGTGCTTACTACCACGCGGGAGATGGTAATATTGGTCTTTTGCTGCAAGATCAGTCTTTCTTACTTCGTCCAGAGTAACTGCTGCAGGTCTCCACTGAGCGGGAGATGTATTCTTTTCAAAGATAAAGATCTGTAGACTGTTGGTGATGTTCGTTTGCTCTCCAGCAATGTGTGTAAGATCTGGTTGGAGAGTTGCTGGTGCAAGGTCTAGTTGTTCAATTGGAGTCCAAGGATGCCAAATTGTCATTCTGCGAAGAAGAACTCGCCTGTTGACTGTAAACACGGATGTGTTCAGACAACTTCCTAAAACCCCTGAAAATAGCGCCCTGCCGAGAAGTATTTTTCCGGGAAAAATCTGGCACATGGGTTTTGCTCGTGCTTCAATGCTGAACAAACCCAGTTCCTCAGAATTTTGATTCTGAAACTTTTTCGGAAAAAACCCCTTAAAAATAGGGGCAGCTAGCGCTATCTTGAAATTTGACGAAGCGGGTTCCTCGAAAATTATGCCGGATCTACCCAAATGATCCGATCCGGGATGTAGCCCGCCACCTTTTGAAATGTGCAAGAAAAACCAAAGACAAGAAGAGAGGGAAGTAGACAAGATGGATTTCGAAGCCATCCTGACTCTCTGAGAAAATCCGTCTCTGAATCCAACCTCAGATTAGCAATCTTCTTCTGCTTCAGATCTGCAAGAAATATCGAAGAACGGATGAAAACCTTGGCCAGATCTGTAAATGGCGTCCTTGAGAGCTTATGGCTGTTCTTGATCATCAACCTGCAATGAAATAATGAAGTGGGATGTCTATACCTTGATTACATAGACTCAAGCCTTAGATCCACAAGTTTGGGGACCTAACTCACGATCAAAAGGTGATTTCCACTAATCGTGGAGTGTTTTAGCCAAGTTTTGCTCAAAATATCTTGACTTTAGTCAACAACTTGACCTTTGACTTCTTCAAGGCGTCCCTTTTGATTTTTGCAAGTTTTTTATTATTTTCTCTCTTGAACAACCTCAGTTTGATCCTGAATCTGGCTTGATCTATTGATCCTGAGATGATGCTGACACATTCACTGCTGAGCTGGATTTGACCTGAAGAGGAGTGCCTGGGAGGCATAATGGTAAAAAGCTGAGTTTAGGGCTTCAAAAGAATGGGCGCCTTTTCCAAGAAAAGGCTCTTTTGCTAATGCCTTGGAGAATTTTCAAACTTCGTTCTTCAGCCTTTTGAAATGGCCTCTCGTGCTTTGATCTGGATCTCTCGTCGATCGGAGAGTCAGATGATTTCACTTGATGTCTCATCAAGTACCCAGCTCTGTTCTGCCAAAAATGATTGACTTTAGAAAACCTGGATCTCATTTTAGGGTTCCTTTATTCAAGGGCGCCCCTCCTTGAAAAGGGCGCTTTTACCTTTTGGCCTGATCTTCATCCGAAAAGTTGCCTACTTTGATCTGGATTATCCGTTGAATGCTCTGTCAGATGTTGATGCTTGCAGTTGCGTTTCCGAGATCTACTTGGGCTGAGAAGGTTATCCTGGGAAGCCTTTTGTCATTTATCAGCATCTGGAGGTCCAAAAAAAAAGGTAGCCTTTCTTTTGAAAAGGCTCTTTTTTCTTAGAACTTCGCCATTAACTATGGTTTCCTGATATTTCCTCAACTGCCTCTTTTTGCTTTATCAGCAGCTGCTTGTGATCTGCCCCTCAGATAATTAATTTGTTTGTTTCACTGTCGCGCCAGCAGGCAAATGTCAAGAATGAATGCCTTGGATGATCTGGGTGACTTCATTTGACCTTTAAAGATCATGGGCGCCCCTGCTTGAAAAAGGCTCTTTTCAGCATGTGAACAATCTCTCCTTCGTAACATTTCCAGAGTTAGTCAAATTTTGACCTTTTTCACTTTCAGGAAACTCCTCCGTCGAAGATCACCATTTCTTCATGTCCCACGTTCATCGTGTATGGATGTTTGGGAAAATGACTAAGGCATTTGACTGCATAGCCTCCTCTTGGCAGCAAGGCGTGCATTCTCCAGACTTAGTCAATTTTCAGCATCTTTCATTTTTTTTGAAAATCCCAGACTTAGTCAATTTTCAGCATTTTTCATTTTGAAAATCCCCTTCATCAAACAGCATCATTTTAGACCTTTTCCGCCATGGTTGTGTCGTTGAAGCTTTTGAAGCTTAGCTTTCAGCACCTGGTACTGGCCAATCTGCCATTAATGGCTGCGGAGGTTCTAACTTTGTTCCTGAAAAATAGAAAAAGACCCACCAGAGTAAAACCTGTCTTTTGATGATTCTAACTTGACCAATGTGATCGTGAAGCCTTTAATCCTATCAAAATCATTTTCAATCGTTTCTGGGAAGGTCCTATTTTCTGGTTTCCAAAATAGGGCTTAAAACCCTAATTTTCAAAAATTTTCAGAATTTTGCACACGTGTTCATTGACAAAAACCCACCAAGATTCTATGATTGGTTTGACCTAAAACAGACTTTACATGGCATTTTAACAAGATTTAGCTCAATTTACACAGAATGCCAAAAAATTTATTTTGGGTACAACACTACCATAAGGATATAATGAATTCAAGGTAAGATCATATGTTATCTTCCACATTTGTCTACTCAAAATTCCAAACACTCAAACATTCAAATAATGAACCTTTGATTATTGAAAGTTCCTAGTTTATGATTTTCTCATAATCCCAACTATTCCAAGATTTAAGTTCTTGAGCACAATACTAGATATTTGTTACCTCTAGATTTTGATTTCCAAATGCTTATAAAGCATAGTTTCCATTTCATTTAATATCGATGTATATTGTGGCTCAAATATATACAAGAAACCCTACCAAAACTCACATCATTCTTGCACTTGCTAGCAAAATTGCATCACAATTTAAGAACAAGAAAATGCACTATTTAATTTATTGGTTATCCAATATTTCATACATAAGCATAAATCATCCTAAATTAATAATTTTCAGCTACAATAGTGGATAATTCAAAAGTTCATGTTATAGAAGCTACAAGAGAATATATCACAATTTGAACTTATTCAAGAGAGATTTTGCATTAAAAATTCCTTTTTTATAGAATCCTTCACATAAGTTTTGTGAAGGCAGTGGTAATACGAAGTGGCTCTTTCCATTTACAACATCTTATAGAAATCCCTTTTTAGTCATGCTTTGCTAGGTATACATGCCCGCTTCTCAAGCTCTAGTTTGTGCACAAACATGCAAGAGGATGGTTTTCATCTAATTAAAAATTATCCTTTCAACCACCATTTTGAACATACCTTGCCCTTGTGGTATTACCTCTGGCCACATTTCTTTAAGGAATTTTATCAAACAACTCATATGCCTTGTCTAGGTTTCCACATTTGCATTTTTATTTATCATATGAGTGAGGGGAGAGGGATGGTTATTTTATTCTCTAATCTATCATCTAATATTCTTTTATTTGTAATAGTTATAAATGACCTATCACTTGCCTATCGCTTAACCAAACTAAATAAATTATTTTCCAGCTACAAGAATCAAAATTGCTTACCACCTTAGGAAATTAAAGTCACAAAGGAATGTACTCAGCTCTAGGAATGATGTTGGAGATATTTCTAATGCAAGTGTCGGAATCATCTCCTCGACTAGTCTAGAAAACACCATGCCTTGCAAAGAATCTC
This sequence comes from Sequoia sempervirens, assembly GCA_007258455.2. Lineage (NCBI taxonomy): Eukaryota > Viridiplantae > Streptophyta > Pinopsida > Cupressales > Cupressaceae > Sequoia > Sequoia sempervirens. The sequence continues at coordinate 26,355 of VDFB02187885.1, read as the reverse complement.
TCCTACTTTGTTGCCTTTGCTACCTCTGTCTTTGTAACCCCCAGTGTTGTCGTCGCACCATATTATTGCAAGAATTAACCTCCAAAAAGAGTCATGAATTTCCAACTCCTCCACCTTTCTTAACCCAATTTTCTTTATTCCCCTTCTTTGAGAAATTCCTCTATCTTTTATGCTTTGATGGGCATCCATAACCTCTACCAAGGTGCCCATACCTAATATCCTTTTCTAGGTAATGAAATTGTCTTAAACCCCTTTTCACACCTCCTCTTTGTGCACACAATTCCTATAGTCTAGTCTTCAATAATGAGGAGAGAGGGGAGGGTGCCAGGTCTCCATAATGGCATGGAAAATGGTCTTCCACGCTTAAGGCACCCATACCAATAATTAGGGGAGAGGAGAGGGTGCCATGTCTCCATAATGGCATGGAAAATGGTCTTCCACCCTTAAGGCACCCATACCCTTACCATTACTATGTCTCTTCCCATCGTATATTTCACTATCAACTACATTCAAGTTTCCTTCAATATGGCAATTAGGTAGATTGACCATCGCCCTTGATTTTTGTCTTTCTTCCTTTTTCTTTTGTTATTCATTTTTATGTTTTATATTTTCTTTTAATTTATTATTATTATCTTGCCCACACAATTCTAGTGTGAAGATTGCCTACCATAGGGGATATGACATTTAGCATACAAATTCATATAAGGTATAAATAACCCTAGACATTTGTATACTTGCACATATCCTCGTGTAACTCTAATGAATGAAAAATCATATGCTCAAAATTCTCTAGTTTTGAATGAAACTTCATTTGCAAACCAATAATATAATATCTACATTTAGCATATATTCCATATAAGGGAATATAGTAAGCAAACGTTAGATGTTTATAATACTTTATCTCATCCCAAATAAAGGAATAAATATCCATCCTCGAAAAATCAATAGTCTTAGCATAATTGTCCATATACGAAAAATGTAAAAGAAACTTCTATGCATTTTGACTACTTTTTCCATTACCTCAAATTTAACACTTCTATTAGTAATTTATATTTATAGAGTTGTAGAAAGGAAAATATAACTGAAAACACTCACAAAGTTTTGAAAACTCACACTAGAAGTGAGTTCAATAACCAGAATTAATAGCTAATTCATTAAGCCTTGCAGTTTTAAAATGAGAATAGCCAATGATTTATGGAATTTTCTTGGATCAATGGGAAACTTCTGCATATGTTAGTTAGATCCTTTCACAAAGGAATAGGTTTAGTATCAAACTGTAAATGATTTAATAATATTATACTATAAAATAACCTAACCACCATAGCGCTCCTTGAGCATTTCAGGGGGCTCTTCTTCCATGATTCCTAATCCTTGGTAGGCCAAGTATTGACGAATGCTGGTCTTTCGATCACCAAGGAATGTATGGTCCAAGAAATTTTCATGGGCCATCTTCCCAAGATTTTTTGCAGCCAATACACTGCCAAAAATGGCATAAAGCAAAGGTTAGCAATTTATAACCAACTTTAAATACACAGTAATCATACCAATTAAATTCACGAACACTAGAATGAACAAGATTTTTTTGTTATTGGGTAAATGTGGGTTGAAAGGGTCCAAACCATTTTACATGAGCTAATCAGGTAAGACATTGAAGCCCCACAAACAGCTGAGAAACAGCAACAATTAACAGCAGCACAAGGCTGGAAACTGACAAAATATGCAAAATTGCCCACAAAACAAAAGATCAAGACCAGCACCACAAGGGGGCACCCAAACAGCTACAGAGATCACATGTAGCTAAACAAGAGGACATGAAGCATCAAATCATGGCGGCTTAAATCCAATGGACTCCAACAAGCATTGCATTCTATCCAGTCTTATCTGTGGGACCAGATTAGAGCCCTTCTCTACCAAATTAACAAACAGCATTGTCAATTCAGGCACATCAGCCAATAGAGGTACTCTAGAAGCATCATCACTGGCATGAGAGCAGGGGGGGGACCAAAACCACTAGGGGTTGTCAACCCCAAATTTATTGAAGCATTATTACTTATTCATGATATTTATCCTCAACAACAACATTGTTTGCCCTCGAAGATTGTCTTTAAAGTTAAAACAGTTTTGATAAGTAAAAGCTTGCACATAAACAAATAAGCTAAGGAAGGTAACAACCACCAAAAATGTCGTTGCCACCTTGAACTTTGTCGACCTAACATTTAGTTGCCTTTGAGTCTAATTACTCAAGCTCCTAGGGATTCAATAAGAGTATGCGAGCAACCCAAGCAATGCATCAAAACAATAGGGTGCCTAGAGTAAAAGGAATTAAAAACTTGGAATGGCATATGAAACTTATCCACCAATGATGATAAGGATTTTTCAATCATGTAAAAATCCATTTTTTATATGGAGACATTCAAGAATGGAAGTGCTTACACCGTAAAAACATTTGAATCAAGACCTCTCTTCCTACAGCCCTGTTAGGAAGAATTTAAATTAGCTGCTTATCCAATTTTCATTTCAGCCCACCTAATTATAACATCTGAAAGTTAAATAAGTGACATAGTCTAAGAAAGATAAGAAGCAAAGATTCAATTTGCATAGATAATGAATGTCTTTCTATGTAGGGAATAATCAATGTTTAGTAAGGGGGAGATGAAACAAAGTGAATATATATAAAGGCATGTCAGACATGTTTGACATATCTTCTATACTAATATATAGTTGATAAAGACTATAAATTTCCGCAAAAATGTTACCCAATATAGCTTTTCTAATTCTTGTTAGTTCTCAAATAAGTATCACTGTCATATGGTTTTTCAGATTCTCAACTAAATCTATTCATTTTCTATAATTAGACTTTCCATTTCCTATTAAAAATAGCTATAAAGGAATTAGGATATATGGCTGTTAAAAAGTGATGTAGCTTCACATATCTTCTCAAATGTTGTTATCTTTTTGTAAATAACTTTCAATTTCAATAAGGCTTTCATTTAGGTTAGAGTGTCATATGTCTTTATTTTCCTTTGCTTTGGTTCATTACTTTCATAACATGATGTTTCTACAATTTAGTATTTTTTCCATTGGATAATGTAGTGTCCTCAATTATATTTTTATTTTTATTTTTGATAATTTCACAATGAATATGCACGAATTCTTAACACTTTTTGATCATTGAGATCCCGAAATGGGCAAGGTAAGAGCATATGGTGGAAGGATATAAATATTATTAAATTATTATGCTTTTTGATAGAAAGCCACAACTTTATTGCAATTACAAAATCTAAAAATGATTGGAACAGGGCTTTGTTAGAAAGCCTTCCAGAACAAAACAAATTTATAACAGCTATGGCAGAGAACCATACAGAGTTAGCACACCAAATCAGAGATATTCAATGCTGGAAATATGCATATACAGGAGTTAAAAAAATTACCCAGCAACTACAATAATCAATATAATCTCAATATCAGGCAAGGAAAGATCTGAAATTCAGATAAATTACCAGGAATAATGCTACAGATGGTTCTATAGCTGCTAATGAAACCCAATCTCAAGTTTGATTGTATGGCCACTCAATATAAATAGTAAATCATTAATAAAATGTAGATCCCAATCATATGGTGTGATTTCCTTGTCAAAGGTATCATAGAAAGCTCTAACAATGCATACAGCAGCAATTTGGAGCATAAAATATATTTCGACTCCCTTTTTGGAAGATAGTACACCAGCTACAAATAGACGATATATTCCTTGAAATGATATGCTTCCTTGTTGGAGGGTGCAACAACCAATAATATACTTTAGTAATCTTCTAACTTGGACTTGTATGACATTGTAGGGATAGTATGACAAACTTCAAAGAAACAGTACAACACAAAATATAATAAAAAAATCACTCCACAATATGTACGGTAGCCTTGAAGGCTGCATCAAAAATTTATATTGTACAACTAGCAATCAATATAAATATATCAATATAATATTAAAATATTTATAGTTGGAAAACTCGGACTCAGCAAAAACTTGCCAAGCCCAAAATTGACATGTCAGCAAAAACTCAGAAAACTTGGCAAAAAACTCGGGAACTTAAAAAAGTGCTTAACTTTCATTAGAAACAATTTTTTTGCAAAATTCAATGACAAGATGAATCCAATGAGTCCATAAATGAGTACAAAAGTGTTTTCTATTAAATTTGATTGACTTTAATGCAAATTGATTACAAAATCGCATTCTCATTTGAAATCTTGATGGCTGAAAGTCTAATATTCTGATACAAATTACAATAGATAGCTGAAAATGAAAATAGTAAAACTAGAAATAAATACTAAATACAACATTTTACATCTTCCTCTTCCCTAATTTAGTCAAAGCTAGGGAAGAGGTAGATGCTCTAGTCCTATGAGTACGCAGTGGCTCCTCGGTTGGCATGGAAAGTTGTGGCTAAGGCTCAGCCACCATCTTGGAAGTATCTGGCTCTAGCAATGACTCCTCCTCATCCTCATGAATGTCCTCCAACCTTACATCTCTTGTTGCACCCACATCCTCCATTGCTTGTCTCTCGAAATCAAGAATCTCATCTATTGGCATTTCAATTCATACCTCTAGAATGCGGATTAGAAACGAATAGCTATGCACAATTAAACTGCTCTTCAAATTAGGAGGGGAAGCTCCCTCTTTGCTAATGATGCTTAAAAAGAATACTAAACCACTGCCACTCTTTTTATTCTCAGCTAAGAGCACAAGGTTATAAAATTCTTTGCATCGTAGCTGAGGTTTTCTCTTTTCAAAAACTTCAAACTACAACTAGGCCTAAACTATAGATGCTTCTGACAACTCAAGTAAACTCAAAGTTTGAGAGTCAGAAGTAAATGAGGAATAATTTGATTAACATAGAAACTTAAATAAACTTACTTCTAGATCACACCTGCTCATTGTACTTATAAGATGTAATTTGAAATAAAGACTATACAAGCAAAACACATAAGACAAGAAACTGAAAGATATCAAGAGAGTAAATCAGAGAAAAGAAGGCATAAGTTTTCATTTTTCTCAATTTCTAACAGCCCTTACACTTCTGGGACAGCAGATTGTAGCAAAGACAAGATTACAATGTGCGATCAAACCCCAGATTACACTTGACACAAGTTGAACGATAACTGGACAACAATTTGCAGGAATACAGGCTTACAAATTAGCTCTTACAATAACAGTTAGAAAATAATGGGCAAGGCTGCCCTTATTTATACCAATGTTCCACGGAGTTTCAGGGATGGGGATGAGGGGACAACAGGGGATGCGTTTTGGGGATGTAGGGGCGGGGGGTCTAAGTTTGTGGGCATCGAGGGAGCGATGCGCTGAAATACATATAGTACTTGAAAAATTAATTATAAAAAGATGTATAACTGTAGAAGCCTAAGGAATAAGTAAAGTTTAGAGTTTAAACACATTGCAATGATTTCATTGAACTAGTGAACATTGAAACAGTGAAATTATGAAAATCAAAATGAAAATATACTTAATAGACATTGGAACGAGAACTAGATGTTTCATAATTTGAATTTCATAATCATGATTCATAATTACAATCAACAGTGTTCAAAGTTCAAAGTTCAAAAACAAAATGAAAATACTAAATAGTAAATGGCTATTGGCCTGATGCCTCTAATGAATCAATGATCTAATCATCCCCAAGCTCCATGTCAATCTCCTCATCACTGGAACTGCCAGACAGGGACCCCAAATGATCAAGCTCATCTAAACCAATACCAACCAGCCCTATCTATGTAGCATCCTCATCTATCTATGCTGGTTCTTCTGGCTCTACATCCCATTTGGCTGCTCGACTCTCCTTGTATGTAGTTGTGTTGCGGTCAATGAGACGCAAGGCACTATGTACAACCACAAGCTTCTTTGCCCTCCTAGAAGTAAGTCTATTCCTCTTAACAGAGTGGATGAAGCTATAAGTAGACTAGTTCCTCTCAGCAGCAAATGAACTAGAAACCCGGGACAACAAACGAATGGATAGAGTAGTAATCAAAGATCTAGGCCCATGCATAGTCTGCCACAACTTGGGGTCCTCCTTTGACATAGTCTCCAAATCTATCTTGGCTACCTTTGAATATCCCCAAAGAGTGGCAAATTTTGTCCACTCAGTACGAAGCGAGTTGGCCTCTATATTATCATACAGTTTGCCAATGGCCTTCATGAACCCTTCCTTCACCTCAACATCCTCTATAGGTGTTATTCTGTCGGGACGTGGCATGTACCACTTTGGGTTCAATGCATAGGCAGCCATGTGTAAGGGAGTGTTGAGCTTCTCCCATTTATGCTGAATGATTGGATGAATATGCTCGATGTAGAATTGCATTGTGGGGTCCTCTCGCATAATAGCCTTCATTTTATCAAGCATGGAATCAATGCACTCATATACCTCTCCAAAGGAAGGTGCATTAGAATCCCCAAATCTAATAACTGTGAAGACTGGATCAATGATGGAGACAATATATTTGGCATCAGCCCAAAAGACATCATTCTTCACCACCTCCTTAACCCTCAACCCCTGCTCTTTCTTTGACTCAAGCCATTTGTTCCATTTTGTTGTCATTACCATTAGTTGCAATGCCTCTTGCAACTCAAGCATCCTCTCCAAGAGAATAAAGTATGATGCATACCAAGTCTCTACGGGTTTGAGGAATTCCTTCTTGGAGAAGGTCCTAAAAAGTGCATGTGAAGTAAGGTGATTGCAAATAAACATTTGCACATCTCTAGCATCACTCACAATTGATTTGATCCAACTGATTTTACCCATGTCCTTAAGTGCATTATTCATGGCATGCACACAACGAGTCCACCAAATGTGTTTATAGGCTGCCTCAATCAACTTCCTTGCAGCTTTACACACATGGGCCACATTTGTCACTACCTGCACCACATTTTGTGGCCCAACCTCCTCTATAGCATCCTTGAGGATCTGAAACTGATAATGAGCATCCTTGCTATGCCCTAAACAATCAATAGCCCTAAAGAAATATGGCCCCGCTGTAGATGTGACGATGATATTGATGAGTGGATGATGCCTAATGTCTGTCCACCCATCCATGACTATGCTGCATCCACTTGTGACCCAGGTTCTCTTCATCTTCTCCATCAAAATATTAATCTTGGAATAGTTCTAATCCAAGATTGTTGTCCCCAATTTAGTCTCCCCTGGTGGCACATATGATGGTCCTGCCCTTATTATCTTTGACACAACTTCCTTATAATAAGGAGAGTGAGCCACATGGAATGGAATGCCATAGGCAAAGAAGAATTTTCCAATGCCATCATCTACCTCATCCTTTGCTTGCACATTGAATAAATCTGCCAATGGTTGTGAAGATTCCTTAGGTTTCCCCTTAAGCTCTGCTGTACTTGAACTGGATGGATTCAATGGCCTTAGACTCTACAAAATAGAAGTAGAAACTGCTGAAGTCTTACTACCCCTACTCCTTTGTGGCAAAGTAACATCTATAGGTACCTCATCCTCATTACAACCCCATAATTTTAACATTTCAGCCCTGTACTTCAAGTTACTTTCCACCATATTGCATACATCTACACCTTTGCCTTGAACAAGAAGAAAGTGAGCATTAGTTCTTGTAATGTTGCCAAACCATGTAAGTTCACAAATGTGGCACTACCATTTTCTAGTGCCCCCAATTGCCCCAGGCTTTGCTGCTATCTTAGATGCAAATTGTTTTAATGGTGATTTTGGATCAAAGGGGCCTTTGGCATATCATTTGAGGATTCGTGAGGGTCTTCGGTTTGGGCCATTCCTTGATGGTAGCAATCTTCTCCTCATCAACACTAACCCCGCTTGCATTTATTTTATGTCTCAAGTATAAGATCTCCTCCATGCCAAATTCACATTTCGAGGCTTTTGCACACAAGGATTCTTGTTCTAATATTTTTAAAGTTTCTTCAATGTGTTGCAGGTGCTCTTCCCACGTCTTGCTATAGATAAGGATATCATCAAAGAACACTAAGAGGAATCTCCGAAGTTGTTTGCGAAAAATGTGATTCATACATGATTGGAAGGCGGCTGGGGCATTTGTGAGTCCAAATGGCATTATTAGGAATTCAAAATGTCCATAATGGCAACGGAAAGCTATTTTGGGGACATCTTTTCTCACTCTTATTTGGTGGTATCCTGACTGAAGGTCAATTTTGGAAAAGAATTTGAATCCGTGAAGTTCATCAATAAGTTCATTGATTTAGGGAATCAAATACCTGTTTTTGATGGTTTTCTTGTTTAGTGCTCTATAATCAATGCACATCCTTAAGGAGCCATCTTTCTTCTTTACTAGTACCACTGAAGATGCAAAGGGGCTAGAACTAGGCTGTATGTGCCCCATCTCCAATAGTCCTTAATGGTTTTCTCAATTTCTTCTTTGAATTTGTGGGGATGGCGGTAGGGGGTGGTGATAACTGGCTTTGCCCCTTCTTCTAACTCTATGGTATGTTCAAAACCACGTTTAGGTGGTAGACCTAGGGGAATTTCTTCGAAGACCTTCCCATATTTCTTGGTGATGGGTTGAATGTCCACATGGAGGGCTTTCCCATGGATGGTGCTCTTATTCAAAATCATGCATTGGGCTACCCACTCCCCATGCCCCTTCTTGAAAATTTGTTCCATTCTTTTGCACAAAACCGTCTTTGGACCTCGATTGGGTAGCCCCTTAAGAGTGACTTCTTTCCTTTCATGTTGGAACTGGATTGTTTGATTTGGGAGGTCAAACACTAATGATTATATCCATGGGGTTCCCAAAATAATATCGACATCTAAAGGAACTACATAGAAGTCTTCCTGAATGGGATGGCTCCCCAGAGTGAGTTCTAGTTTGGGCACTATCCTTGTGCATTGTACCCTAGCCCTAGTGGCGGTTGCTGCTTCAAACCCCTTGAAAGCTATGGTTGGTAACTTCCTTTGTTTCACTATCCTTTCATCAATGAAGTTATGGGATGCCCCACTGTCCACAAGTGTGATGACCCTTTGTCCCCTAAGTATGCTTTTGATCCGAAATGGGAAATGCTTAGAGGCTTGGGAAATGGTGGCTAATGTTATATGACTTTCGTCCTGAAATCTGACCCTTTTGTTAGGAGGTCCTTCACTTCCTCTATTAGAGTGTGCTTCTATCATGTGTGCTTAGCTTCTGCATTTATGCTCATGCCCTTCCCATGGACTACAGCATGTGAAGCAAAGTCCCTTCTTTAAGTCTTCCATGGTTGGGCACATGTGGAACCGATCTCTCTTTTCACTACAAAAAGGGCAAGTTCTTGTTGACCCCTCCGATCTAGGTTTATTTTCTTTATGGGTTGGTTTGGAGAAATTTGCAGAGGATTTGGGTTTATCTTTTGGCATGTTTTCTTCAAATTTCATGGCCTTTTGGATGGCCTCATCTAGACACTTGGGTTCATGGGCGCTTACCATGCTCTTGATCGATCCCCTCAAGCCTTCTAGTAAAAGATACGTGAGTCTTTCTTGGGAAACCTCGGGTCACCATGATAGCTAGTTTTTGAAACTCAGTGGCATAGCTTTCTATAGTCCCCTGTTACCTTACATGGGTGAGTTCACGGAAGTACCACTCAGGATGTTTTTGGTTGAATCTTTTTATGAGTCTTTGGGTGAAATCATCATAAGTGGATATATGTTGATGCCCCTGGGTTATGAGACCATGGTGCCATCAATCATGGGCCATCCCTATCAAGTGTAGTACGGCGAATTTGATGGCATTTTCTTCCGTCATGGAGCTGAGTGACAGGTAGGTATCAAGCTTTTGTACCCATGAGCTGGCTGTGACCTTTCCTTCCCCATCAAAATTTGGGAGAGTAAGTTTGCTGACCCTATTTTTGAGGTCCCTATTAATTTGGTTGCCTTTTCCCCTTTCCCCCCTAGGGGCTACTCTAAGTTTAGCATCACAAAAATCTTTAAATGGAATGATTTCCCTAATTTCAAGATCAAGTCTGTAATAGGCTGCAGCAATATCCTCTACACTTTCCACTTGGGGTCCGTTAACCTCCATGAGTTCTTCCTTCGGTATGAAGGAGGGCTTAATGGGCCTAGAGTGTCAGAACCCCGGTGGTTCTCAAATTGAAACCCTAACTGTTTTTGTAATGTTTTTGCAAATTTTCGGTTTTTTGTGTTTTTGAGGTTTTTTCAGGCAAATTCTAAAAGGTGCGATTTTCTCAAAAAAATGATAATAAATTCAAATAAATCCCAAATCTTCACAGATTAATCTCAAATAAGCCAGAGAACAAAGGCGCACTATTCCATTATTTTTATAGAACTTTTACAGAGATGAAAAGTTGATAAATGAACAATAAATGAATTAATTTCAAAGAACCTGGTGGCGGCTGTCATAAATACAGTATGGTACGGCCAGAAACAAGAATGAATCTCCAGCTTTTGAAACGCAATGCAAGATCTCCCGTAAATGCTCAAGACAAAGCCAGCGCCTAGAACTGAGAGCCAGGATCTGAAAGCCGGGAGAGAATCTCTGAAGAAATAAAGTACGGCCTGCAGGTACAGAAGTACGGCCTGTCTGCAGCAGCAACAAAAATGGTACAGACTCCAAGAAAAGATGCCTGATCTCTGAACAAAGCCTTGTGATGAAATCGCCTTAACAATCTGATGATTTCCTCTGTAAATTTCTGAATAAATACTCAATAATCCCAAACTGTGATCTCTGGATGAAATCACCAAGTGCAAGCTTCAACTGGTCTTTCACAGCCTCAGTCTGCCTAATCTCTGAAGAGTTTTCGTTCTTCAGAAACGATCGTCTGCCAGAAACCCTAAGGTTTGCAAACTCCAATGCTCAGAGCATGAAAGACAAATTAGAATAACATTTCATAATATGGTTCGATTTGTCTTGACTGCAAAATATATATCCTTTGATAAATTCGACCCAATCTCCATTTAAAATAATCATTTAAATTAAATGATTTAATTCGCCTTTAACTTTAGGAGAAATCATTAATAATTAATTGGCGTCTTACTTTAATGAATAATAAATATTCATTAAGTCAAAATTTAATATTTATTATAAAGTATAATAAATACTTTAGAACAGGCCAAATTAATTAAATATTTTAATATTTCAATAAAGTGACTTTAGTATAAAGTCAAATTATTAAATATTTAATAATTCATTAAATACCCCTTATTTCTCCATCTAATCATCAAACTGCTGAACTGGGTCGATTCTGAGCTGAAAGGTTGAACCAGGTGCCTGCCCGAAATAGCAGCTTCCGCCTGACCTAACTTTCTAAAAATAGAAAGTTCCTGAAAAAGCTCTCTGGAAGATTCTGCGAAGGCCCAACCTGCCACAACAGCGAAACTGGAGCTACCAAACACTGATATACTGCCTCCGATGATCCTCTGCACACCCTGTCCCTACGAGGATCGAAATTATAGGCTAACTCCCTCGACAAACAGTGTCAGCTAAAACGGGGACATGACAGTCCGCCCTCCCTGAAATTGCTTGTCCTCAAGCAATCTCTGCAAATACGGCTGCACTGCACCACCTGGATCCCATGGATAGTACCGGACAATGCTCCTGCTGGCCACAACTGGCTCCTGTAACTCCCACAACTGATCAGCAAGAATAGTATACCATTCCCTATTAACCTCAGTGCGGTCCGGCCTAGGATCAAGAAACTCAGGAGGCAAGTCAAACGACAAGCAACACTTACCCCCTAAAACTGCACGAGATATACTATCATCCAACATATCAAGCACGTGCATGCTAGAACTGTGCACCTGAAACAAATTGTGTACCTGCGGATCAATCACGAAGCCATATGCACTCTGCACCATATACACACTGTGATACTCCTCCGTGAGCTGAGTCTGAAATCCTAGTGCACTAGTAGGATCCCAAACGCTATCATCACTCTGCTCAAGACCAGGATCAGGTGGGTTACCCATGTCAAACTCAAAGAGCGGGTTGTCGTATGAAGATATAACATCTGTCTCAAACAATGGATTGGTCACAAACGGAACCAAACCACTAGGCTGATCCCAAACGACTGCCTTAGAACCCCCGGGGTACTGAGCATAACCATGCCTGATCTGCACAAAATCCTCCTCTACCTTCTCGCTCTTCCCACTAACGAGAGAGATAGAACGAAGGCTGCCATCTGTAATACCCCTCAACACATATTTCTTGCCCTGTACCTCGAATCTCATCTCCATTTTAGGCAAGTTGAGGGTAAACACACTGATGTCCTGAAGCCATCTCATACCCAACACTAAATCCATCCCACCCAGGTTGACTACATAAAAGTCTGCCTGCAACTCATAATCATTCAGCATGAGAGTGAGATTACAAATCCGTCGAGTGCAAGTGAGGTATATCCATCTGCCACCCGAACTCTGAATCCAGCGAAATCCTCTGTATGGAGTCTACATCTGCTGACGAAGCTCTCATCAATGAAATTGTGTGTGGCTCCAGTGTCGAGCATAGCAATACATCGTTGTCCTTCCACTGATCCCCTAAACCTGAATGAGTCATCCCGTACACTCGTAGATAATACCAACGGGGATAAGTTGGCATCGGGCCCAAACTCCGTAGAGGCATTCCCGACCTCTGCATGTTCTGAAACAACCTGCTGGTCCGAATCATCAGACTCGTCATCATCATAAAAAACCCACATGGCACGGTTGGCTCTGCCCTTCGGTCTCAAAGGACAATCGTGCTCCTTGCTGTAGGGTGCTTTGCACCAATAACAAAGTTGTTTCTTCCTGCATTCCTCCCGAGTTGCATCATCAATTCTTGCAACTGGTTTCCTTTTAGGCTCTGCAACTGGTGTATGACTCTCCTCAATAGGCAAGTTATTTGTTTTGGGCGGAAATTGTTTCTTCGGAGCAGCAAGCTCCATACTCCTTGCCTTCGCCATCGCGAAGAGTAGGAGGGTCAAAACCTTAACCCAACCTCTCATGGGTTAGTCAAACCCTCAGCGAATAGTATGATAAGTCTCGCTCGAAATCCCGTCACCATGTTGCCACTCTGAAACTTCGCCAATGTATGCATCCAGACTACCCGTCTGTCTGAGCTAAGCCAACTCTCTGAAATACAGTTCCGGATCCTTCTTATCGAATCTCTCTATCAGTCTGCTGGTGAACTCCTGATAGGTATTGACTGCATGATGGCCTAACGTATACATGTCGTGGTGCCACCAATCGTGTGCTACTCCGTCCAGATGTAAAGTAGCAAATTTAATTGCCTCATCCTCCTGCATAGGCCTAAGTGACAAGTAATTGTCCAATTTCTGGACCCAAGACCTCGCTGATGTCTTTTCTGATCCATCAAAATATGGCAATGTAATTTTGCTCACAGCATACTGTAAATCCCTGTTCACCTGTGGCTGCTGCTGCTGATGCTGAGGGGGTATACGGTCGAATCTACCTCCTCCTCTGGGTTTATAGACATCTATAAACTCGTGAAATGTCAGTGCCTGCCGGATCTCAGGCGCTAGTGACATGTACTCACCATGAAATCTCGTCAAGTCTGCCACTGACATGCCATTCTGTGGCTGAAACTCCTGATGCTGTACCTGATGCTCTGCCCCTGGAGTCTGAGGTGGAGTCTCTCTAGGTAAGAAAGTAGGTTGGCCTGGCCTACGCTCCTGGTAGATCGGTGAAGGCTGTCTAGGTACGGATGCCAATGGCTGATCCACTGGTGCAGTCCCGCTCGTCTGTCCAATTTGAATGTAGTGTGGCTGTGTGGGCGTACACTGTCTAATGGTACCCATCAGCTGAGACATCATATCCATCATATTATCGTGCCTCCGTCTAAACTCCTCATCGGTGATATCACCCTCTGCATGCGCCTTCCCTGGATCCCTGCGAGTCTCTGAGGAAGTCTCACGTTCTGCCATTAGGGTTGCAACACTGTTTTCACTGCCGTCAGAACTGGATCTGTGAATACCAAGTACTCCTGATATAGTCTGACCTTCAGGGATAGGTGGGCCTGTCCAATCCTCGTCTTTGCCTATCCCTACACCTTTAATGTAATGAATGGTATCTCTGTTCATGAAAAAAGCGCTAAAAAGCACACTGTATTCTGAAAAAGCACTGAAAAAGCACAGGATGGCAGGAGATCTGTGCTCTGATACCACTGTCAGAACCCCGGTGGTTCTCAAATTGAAACCCTAACTGTTTTTGTAATGTTTTTGCAAATTTTCGGTTTTTTGTGTTTTTGAGGTTTTTTCAGGCAAATTCTAAAAGGTGCGATTTTCTCAAAAAAATGATAATAAATTCAAATAAATCCCAAATCTTCACAGATTAATCTCAAATAAGCCAGAGAACAAAGGCGCACTATTCCATTATTTTTATAGAACTTTTACAGAGATGAAAAGTTGATAAATGAACAATAAATGAATTAATTTCAAAGAACCTGGTGGCGGCTGTCATAAATACAGTATGGTACGGCCAGAAACAAGAATGAATCTCCAGCTTTTGAAACGCAATGCAAGATCTCCCGTAAATGCTCAAGACAAAGCCAGCGCCTAGAACTGAGAGCCAGGATCTGAAAGCCGGGAGAGAATCTCTGAAGAAATAAAGTACGGCCTGCAGGTACAGAAGTACGGCCTGTCTGCAGCAGCAACAAAAATGGTACAGACTCCAAGAAAAGATGCCTGATCTCTGAACAAAGCCTTGTGATGAAATCGCCTTAACAATCTGATGATTTCCTCTGTAAATTTCTGAATAAATACTCAATAATCCCAAACTGTGATCTCTGGATGAAATCACCAAGTGCAAGCTTCAACTGGTCTTTCACAGCCTCAGTCTGCCTAATCTCTGAAGAGTTTTCGTTCTTCAGAAACGATCGTCTGCCAGAAACCCTAAGGTTTGCAAACTCCAATGCTCAGAGCATGAAAGACAAATTAGAATAACATTTCATAATATGGTTCGATTTGTCTTGACTGCAAAATATATATCCTTTGATAAATTCGACCCAATCTCCATTTAAAATAATCATTTAAATTAAATGATTTAATTCGCCTTTAACTTTAGGAGAAATCATTAATAATTAATTGGCGTCTTACTTTAATGAATAATAAATATTCATTAAGTCAAAATTTAATATTTATTATAAAGTATAATAAATACTTTAGAACAGGCCAAATTAATTAAATATTTTAATATTTCAATAAAGTGACTTTAGTATAAAGTCAAATTATTAAATATTTAATAATTCATTAAATACCCCTTATTTCTCCATCTAATCATCAAACTGCTGAACTGGGTCGATTCTGAGCTGAAAGGTTGAACCAGGTGCCCTGCCCGAAATAGCAGCTTCCGCCTGACCTAACTTTCTAAAAATAGAAAGTTCCTGAAAAAGCTCTCTGGAAGATTCTGCGAAGGCCCAACCTGCCACAACAGCGAAACTGGAGCTACCAAACACTGAGTAACTGCCTCCGATGATCCTCTGCACACCCTGTCAGCCTACGAGGATCGAAATTATAGGCTAACTCCCTTGACAAACAGTGTCAGCTAAAACGGGGACATGACATAGAGCTTGTGGATTTAGTGGGTGTGGGATTATTTGCTTCAGAGTGGTTAGAGTTTGTCTCCTTCTCATGATGATTATTCAGATTTTGCAGGGCTTGAAGTATAGCTTGACTTGTCCTCTTGCTTTCTTCAAGGTGGGCTCTAAATTCTTCTCTCAAGGGGTCCCCCATGAGGTTATTTGAGGGAATGTTTTCTTCTATGGTAGGTGTGTTCGCAAGGGTCCATCATAGGTTGGCAAGAATATGCTCTGATACCACTGTAATGTTCCTTACCTGTTCCTGTCCTGGATTGATTTGGATAAAAGTTGGATTGTAGTCAAACGTGTCATGTCCCCTTCTAGTTGACATCTCTCAGAGCACATGATTAGCCTATTATGCGACCCTCGTAGGCTGGTAGGATGGATAGAGGGTCTTGATGGGCTTGGCTCAACTTCAGTTGTCAGTATTTGATCAGTTGGCTTTCGTTCGGGCTCTTTCGGACACCGTTTACCTGAGTTGCTATTTTTAGCAGTATTTGGCACTCAGTGAGGCACCCCTGCTATTTTTAGCAGTACAGTTGGGTCACGTGCAGAATCACTCCTTGGTTCGCTAGCTTTAGACAGTTCGAGAATTGGACGTTTCTTGAGGGAGTTATTAATATTTGATTGATTAATTAAATATTAATTAATTGGAGCATATAATATAAAGTTATAATTTATATTATAACTTAAGTGAAATGTTGTAAGGGGGCGCCCATCATGGAAGGGGCCATTTTTTATTATAATTTATAATCAAAAATTTCATCGAAGACTATTGAAAGAATTAAAATAAAAAGTCGAATTATTTTAATGATCCCTATTTTTGAGGAATTCGCACTTTTGCAAGAGTATAAGGTTTTTGCTTGGAAAGTCGAGCCATTATGTTATTGATTATTGAAATTTGAGCAAGACTTCGTCCAGAGCACGGAAGCCAAGGGTTTCAGTCTAAGAGCATTGGGGAATGAGCCATCTCCAGTGAAAGCAATTCAGAGGTTGTGAAATATCTTCCGATTTATTGCCAGGCAAGAGATTTCTTCATTCAGAAGAAGTTACAGAGCATCACAGACAAGAAATATTCAAGGTTTTTGATTAGCAATTCATCCAGCAGGGTTTTTTATAGTTGAGGCGCCTATTTCTTTTGGATCTGGAGATTCCAGTGAGATCCGTACCTTTTATTCATTGATTGCTGCTGTTACCAGGCCATACTTCTGCTGTACCTGGCCGTACTATCATTAAAAGGGCATGTTCTTGATCTTGGTCAAAACGCCTATCTTTCTGGCTTGCAGTCTTCACCAAATTGGGCGCTAGGGTATCTGGGATCATTTGAGCTTGTGAGACAGAGGGAGAAGAGCAAGTTTATTGCAGCCGTACCAGATCTGGTTCATTTCTAGCTTGCTTCTAATACCAGGTTCTTTCATTAAATAATATTGTTTCCTTTGTTGCATGTTATCAGATCTCCACTGTACTAAGTCCAGTTGATCAATAAATAAATTACCAGCGTTAGATCTTGTATTTCCATCAATATTGATATTGTAGTATTTTATATTGAATTTATTATTCAATTCTTGCAAATCGCATTCTTTATTATTCATGCAAAAAACTCAAAAACAGTCAAAAAACCAAAAATACACAAAACAATCAAAAAATAGTTAGATTTCAGAGTTAGAGGAAACTGGGGTTTCTATAGTGGTATCAGAGCTAAATCCTGCCATCCTGAGGGTTTAGCACTCTTATGCAGCCAGAAGAGGTTGGGTCACACAGGTATTATACACGCAGGCGAGCCTTGATTGATAGGCAGCAGGGTTTGAACAGGCAGCCGGGAAACATGGCTGACAAAACAGATAACCCTAGAACAGAGATCCCTCAAAACCCTAGGGATTAGGACGATGCAGAGGTTCTACTCGCTCTTAGAGATTTACGAGCAGGTCAACGGCAGTCTAATGATGTGTTGCAGCAGTTGACAGTAGCACTTCAGAGATTGGGTACTCCGAGGAGACCGTCACCACATCGTGATGATGACAGGAGTGATGCAGGATCACGGAGAGCACCTAGGACTGTTTCACGGACAGCAGACAGGCCCACTAGGCCTACTTTTGCGAGACAGGAGCCCGATGAGGCTATCGCAGCTGAAGAGCATGAGGAGTTGTTCGCAGACACACTTATGGCAGCGAACGAGGAGTGGGAGTTAGTACCACCAGATGTCAGAGAGAGGATTACCTTTGACAGATTTGTTACACAGAGGAGAGAGCACCACAGAGGTCAACAGGATTGGAAACCTAGATACCAGAATAATGATCTGAAGCATGCTACAAACAGGCTCAATCTAGCGATGTTCGATGGTAGTGGTAAGGTCACAGCTCAGGCCTGGATTAGTAAGCTAGATACATTCCTCACATTGCGTCCGATGGCTGAGAGAGATGCTATCAGGTATGCGACATTACATCTGGAGGGAGTAGCTTACGACTGGTGGCACCACGGGATGGTGACACTCCAGCATGACCGGATCACATCATATCAGGAGTTTGTTGATCGGTTGGTGGAGCGGTTCGACAGGAAGGATCCAGAATCCTATTTTAGAGACTTGGCTCAGTTGAGACAGAGTGGTAGTTTGGAGTCGTATATTGGTGACTTTCAGAAGTTATCAGTTATGGTTTCGAATATTTCAGAGAGGCGACTGGTAGTGCTTTTCATGGAGGGTTTGACAGAGCCATTGAGAGGTTGGATCAAAGCCTTTGATCCTCCTTCGTTACAGAAAGCGATGAAGAAGGCACGTAGTATGGAGTTGGCAGCACCGTCTAGTAGATTCAACTCCCGAGGTTCTTCTTCTTTCGGGGACAATAAGGGCTTTAACAAAAACAGAGAGAAGTCTGATTTTAACAAAGAAAAATCAGATTTTAAAAATGATTCAAAGGGTAAATCAACAGCACCACCTTTGGATCGAGAGGCTCTTAATGATCTACGTAGGAAGAAGCTTTGCTTCTACTGCAAAGGTCCCTATGACGCCAATCACGATTGTCCTTTGAGGCCTAAGGGCAAGGCAAATCGAGTGATTTGGGCGTATTATGAGGATTCAGAGTTAGAGAATTCCGAATAGCAGGAGAGTTCTGAGGAGTCAGAGTTAGAGGCTTCAGAGCCTAAGGCAGAGGTAGAGTCAGAACTTCAGATACAGGAGGCACGCCTATCTAGCATTCAACAGGAGGGTTCTTTCAGGATTCGTGGAGTGTTGGCAGGACAGAGGGTCATTACCCTTCTTGATACAGGAGCCACACACAATTTCATCGATGCTAGATTTGTTGAGAAACGCGGACTCATCACTGAGGAGTTCGAAGGCATTAGGGTTAAGGTGGCCGACGGTTACACTCTTAGGTGTGAACGCATGATCAAGGATCTCCCCTTACGCTTGAACAATTATGAGTTCAAGGCTGATTACTACGTAGTGAACATGGGAGATATCGATTTGGTCTTGGGTATGAAGTGGCTTCATTCACTTGAGGAAGTCACTCTTCGTCTTAAGGACATGGAGATCCGTTTTGATGTCGATGGGAAGACACACATTCTAAAGGCAATACGGGACAGCAACATCAAAACAATTTCTTTTCGTCGGATGGAGAGACTCATGCGACACGACATGGTAGAGTGGGCTGCCGAGTGCACATTGGCACCTATACAGGAGGGACAGCAGAAGACTGAATATCATCCCGACATACAGCAGTTGAGAATCAAGCATGATAAGGTATTCAGTGATATTCCACCAGGGAGACCTCCAGACAGGGGCATTGAGCATATTATTGAGCTTGAGGAGGGCGCTAAGCCGGTTATGATTACGCCCTATAGACATCCCAAGCGGCTGAAAGATGAGATCGAGAAAACGATCAAGGAGTTACTTGCTATGGGTCACATTCGACCTAGCAAATCACCATT
This sequence comes from Sequoia sempervirens, assembly GCA_007258455.2. Taxonomy (NCBI): domain Eukaryota; kingdom Viridiplantae; phylum Streptophyta; class Pinopsida; order Cupressales; family Cupressaceae; genus Sequoia; species Sequoia sempervirens. The sequence goes on along the minus strand of VDFB02187885.1, from coordinate 6,867 downwards.
CGCTTCTTCAGTTGTTTTGGTAAAGAAGAAGGATGGCACCTTACGCATGTGCATTGACTACAGAGTCCTGAATAAGAGGACTATCAAAAACAGGTATCCAATACCTCGTATAGAAGAGCTTATTGATGAGCTCCATGGTGCATGCTACTTCACGAAAATAGATTTAAGATCAGGATATCATCAGATCAGGGTTCGTGAGCAGGACATCGAGAAGACTGCCTTTCGTTGTCATTGTGGGCACTTGGAGTTTGTGGTGATGCCATTTGGGCTCACTAATGCGCCAGCTACATTTCAGTCCACTATGAACCAGGTTTTTCATTCACTGCTGAGGAGATTTGTATTGGTCTTCTTCGATGATATTCTTGTTTACAGCAGGACTTGGCAGGAGCATTTGGCTCATCTGGAGACCGTGTTGAGTATTCTGGAGAGGGAGTCCTTGTACGCCAAGGAATCCAAATGTGATTTGGGGATGACCGAATTGTTATATTTAGGTCATATCATCAGTGCAGAGGGAGTGCGGATGGATCCTGAGAAGATCCGCGCTATCATTGACTGGCCTACACTGGCAAACCTTACACAGTTGTGAGGATTCCTAGGTTTGTGTGGGTTTTACCGTAGATTGGTGAATGGTTATTCGCGTCATGCAGCCCCGATGACAGATTTATTGAAAAAGGGTGCATTTTGTTGGACTCCTGAGGCACAGGAATGTTTTGCGAGATTTAAGGAGTTGATGACTACATGCCCTGTGTTGGCACTACCAGACTTTTTGAAGCCTTTTGAGCTTCAGTGCGATGCATCACGTGAGGGCATTGGAGCGGTGCTTATGCAGGACAAGCACCCTATTGTGTATGAGAGTCATAAACTCAGAGGGCCAGAGAGACTCTACAACATTTATGACAAGGAGATGCTCGCTATAATGCATGCCTTAGCAAAATTTAGGCAATATCTTGTTGGCAGCAAATTTGTTGGCAGCAAATTTTGCATCAAAACTGACCACAACAGTTTGAGACACTTCTTAGGGCAGCGAGATCTCAATGATCGTCAGCAGAAGTGGGTTAGTAAATTGCAGGCCTATGACTTTGATATCTCGTATATCAAAGGTACACAGAATGTAGTAGCTGATGCTCTTTCACGCAGGCCTCATTTGAGCTCTATGGTTCACATTTTTGAGGATTGGAGGCATATGATTGTGGCAGAGTACGCCAAGGATACGTGGGCATCCAGCATCGTTGAGGGATCGACGATTGATTCTAGATACACGCTTGTAAATGACGATCATTTACAAGAACAGGATTTATTTGGTCCCAGTGTCAGAGGTGAAGAACATTATTATGCGAGCCTTTCATGATGTACCTACTGCAGGACATCCCGAATATTTCAAAACCTATAAACAAATTCGGGAGAGATTCACATGGAAAGGACTTAAGGCAGATGTTCTTCAATACATGCGTGAGTGCCCTGTTTGTCAGCAGAACAAGCAGGAGAACACGTACCCGGCAGGATTATTGCAGCCACTTCTGATTCCTGACAGGAAGTGGGAATGCCTGTCGATGGACTTTATTACGGGCTTGCCTAAAGCCCAGGGGCGAGATTGCATATATGTAGTTGTGGATCGGTTAACGAAGTATGCCCACTTCTTTCCGACACACCACCTACCACGCTCTGCTACGCAGCGCAGGCCCTTCCTCGCGGGAGGTATCATTCGCATCTACATGGGTTGCCCTGGAGCATCGCGGAGCCGCATGTAGAGATAGTCGGCCCTCGAGTCACTTCTTTGGCGAAGGTATTCGTAATCGGTGGGACCGAGCTTACTCCGAGTACCAGTTACCACCCACAGACTGATGGGCAGACGGAGATAGTGAATAAGTGGGTGGAAGGTTACCTCCAAAATTACATTGCAGGGAAGTAGAAGGCATGGGTCAAATGGATTCATTTGTGTGAGTATTGTTACAACACGACATTCCATATGACCATTCAGATGTCACCTTTCATGGCATTGTACGGTTATGAGGCGCCGAGTTTTCTGGATTTGCTAGTGAGTGACAGTAGAGTGCCGAGTGCTGGAGACTTGTTGCAGGAGAGTCAGGATACTATGAGGGCTCTCAAGGAAAATATCGCCAAGGCACAAAATCAGCAAAAGCAGTACGCGGATCAGAAGAGAACAGAGAGGCATTTTGAGGTGGCTGACATGGTTTATCTCTTACGTCAAGAGCCCTATCACTTCAATTTGCTGAAGAGTGGGTCGGTGAAGCTTTGCCACGGTATTACGTCCTTTCTCGTGATCCCGGTACGGTTGGTGAGGTGGGCTTATGAGCTTGAGCTTCCGCAGAGCGGTACACAATGTTTCTACGCGGTCAATGCCTCAAGAAGGCGGTCATCGTAGTGGTAATCTTCTCAGAAGTTTTACCTCCCTGATGATGAGGGAAAGTTGATTTTAGGCACTGAAGCCCATCCCCGAGTACAGAGAGAGACAGTTGCGTAGGAGGACTATCAGGGAATATCTAGTGAAATGGAGAGATTTGCCTGTGGAGGATGCTACATGGGAGAGCGAGGATATTCTGTAGCATCCGGAGTTGAGATTGCTGGAGGACAAGCAATTTCAGGAGGGGCGAACTGTCATGTCCCCTTCTAGTTGACATCTCTCAGAGCACATGATTAGCCTATTATGCGACCCTCATAGGTTGATAGGATGGATAGAGGGTCTTGATGGGCTTGGCTCAGCTTCAGTTGTTAGTATTTGATCAGTTGGCTTTCGTTCAGGCTCTTTCGGACACCGTTTACCTGAGTTGCTATTTTTAGCAGTATTTGGCACTCAGTGAGGCACCCCTGTTATTTTTAGCAGTACAGTTGGGTCACGTGCAGAATCACTCCCTGGTTCGCCAGCTTCAGACAGTTCGAGAATCAGACGTTTCTTGAGGGAGTTATTAATATTTGATTGATTAATTAAATATTAATTAATTGGAGCATATAATATAAAGTTATAATATTTTTATATTATAACTTAAGTGAAATGTTGTAAGGGGGCGCCCATCATGGAAGGGGCCATTTTTTATTATAATTTATAATCAAAAATTTCATCGAAGACTATTGAAAGAATTAAAATAAAAAGTCGAATTATTTTAATGATCCCTATTTTTAAGGAATTTGCACTATTGCAAGAGTATAAGGTTTTTGCTTGGAAAGTCGAGCCATTACGTTATTGATTATTGAAATTTGAGCAAGACTTCGTCCAGAGCACGGAAGCCAAGGGTTTTAGTCTCAAAGCATTGGGGAACGAGCCATCTCCAGTGAAAGCAATTCAGAGGTTGTGAAATATCTTCCGATTTATTGCCAGGGAAGAGATTTCTTCATTCAAAAGAAGTTACAGAGCATCACAGACAAGAAATATTCAAGGTTTTTGATTAGCAATTCATCCAGCAGGGTTTTTTACAGTTGAGGCGCCTATTTCTTTTGGATCTGGAGATTCCAGTGAGAGCCGTACCTTTTATTCATTGATTGCTGCTGTTACCAGGCCGTACTTCTGCTGTACCTATCCGTACTATCATTAAAAGGGTATGTTCTTGATCTTGGTCAAAACGCCTATCTTTCTGGCTTGCAGTCTTCACCAAATTGGGCGCTAGGGTATCTGGGATCATTTGAGCTTGTGAGATAGAGGGAGAAGAGCAATTTTATTGCAGCCATACCAGATCTGGTTCATTTCTAGCTTGCTTCTAATACCAGGTTCTTTCATTAAATAATATTGTTTCCTTTGTTGCATGTTATCAGATCTCCATTGTACTGAGTCTAGTTGATCAATAAATGAATTACCAGCGTTAGATCTTGTATTTCCATCAATATTGATATTGTAGTATTTTATATTGAATTTATTATTCAATTCTTGCAAATCGCATTCTTTATTATTCATGCAAAAAACTCAAAAACAGTCAAAAAACCAAAAATACACAAAACAATCAAAAGATAGTTAGATTTCAGAGTTAGAGGAAACTGGGGTTTCTACAAAACGGCTCTCCTATGATAGGGAATGTGGGTCTGATTTCCTACAACCACAAAGAGGGATATATTCCACAATGCACAAGTCCATTAGCATTATCAATTAAGCAATCATTTGCATAAGTAATCATAAAACGTAAGAAAACATATGAAGGGTGGTAAAGGTGGATCCACCCGTATCCATGGCTCCTAGTACAAATGTTGTAATCTACAACCCTTCTCACTTGGTGACTTGTAATTGCATACTCTACCCCTAGGGTAGATCCGCTCGAAGCCCTTGGCCAAGCTTGAAAGGTTGTAACCTACAACCTCCCATTATAGGTGACTAGTAACTACATACTCCACTTATGCAACTTCTTCGCAAACATATGACTCATTGGGGGAAGCCAGTGGAGCTTATGTGCAGCCTAGGTCTATTACCCATCCATAGCCGAACCCTCATCCTAGGGTCCTAGGGGCTAATCTTAGGAGGGTCTTACGACACTGCACTTCTCAGGCCCTTCCTCCTGAATGAGTTTACAAGCACTTAGCAGACGGATTGAGAAATAGAGGAAAAAAATACATGGGTAATGTAACAACATAGAGTGATTTAATCATGAAATAAATTTACAATTAACTATATCAATTGCTTAATCTGTTAGTTAATCATCTTATTAGTTTGTTACTGTTCTTTATCCTTATGATTGTAACCAGAATTACAAGTAGGCTTCCTTGATTTAGTAAGCTGATTAAGTGAGTTTGATTTATGACAAAATATATATTAAATTAGATCATCTGTAGCGGCATTTGGGAAGCATGTTAATTGACAGATTTGTATGTGCTTAGTGGTGGATTCATTTTAGTGCTTTAGCTAAGTGCTTGGATTATTAATGTGCTAAAATCTGAGCATACGATAATCACAATTTCGGAAGATGATGTAAATGACTATAGAATCAATTATCCCCTCTTAATTGTATGTGGTTCCTATTCTCGTTAGATCATTCATTCACAACCTGGAACCATTGCACTGTGGTTGCTATGCTAGCCTCATAGCAATCCCGACTCTAGGATTCTATATCCCTTCTTCCTAAGGGATCGGTTATTCCAGCCTAGCCGGTTTAGTGCACAAAGCAGTGTACCAAAAACAGAGTGAACAGGAGATCGGACTGGGTTACTCATCGCTGGGAGAAACACAATTCGCCCCTTTAAGACAACTGATATCCTTTGGTGTATTAATATTTATCTAGATTTCTTATGGTAATGAAAAACTTGTATTGATATGCTAGTAATAGAGTTACCTGATATGTGGTCCTCCTGAGTGTGCTTCTCCTAATCTCTTTTTTTCTTTTCCTTCCTCAACCACTGTAGTCTCTTCTTATGCGTGCTTGGTGGTTGCCCCTGGAGACACGCCTCTATGTTCAAGAGCACCATTGTGAGGCATCACGAAGAGATACATCCTTTAATTTGTGATTAATCGATCATTAATCCTCGGTAAAATAATTTATGCGTTTTCCTTAAATATTGAGAATGTACATCGATTAAAAATACAAAGAAGGCTATAAACATGGGTCACAAATTGGGCGAAGAATTATTGAGTTATTTATTTTGTAAGGACAATATTTTAATTATGTAGGGACATGATAATGCATCTCATAGTATGGATGATAAGTGTTTGTAGAAATGTCTACTAGCTGTAGGTAAACAATTGTAGTCTTTTGTAGTCACATATGGCCATCGAAAAATCAAGACGGAGCATTGCATTGCGCTCATATTTCATAACAGCAAGCTGCACGTGTTTATTTAACTTCATTGAATTCATATTATCATCATTGACATCAAAAACATCAAAAGAATACAACAATCAGCAAGTACAGATTTTACAAGACAAGTGTATGACGAAATGTCCAAGGCATGAAAAGGTGAAAACAAGGTCAGATTTTGCTAGGAACATTACATCCGTGGACTTGGAGTGTCTACGCTTGTCAATCACCCTCTGGATGTGCTCGATCTTTTGAAGTGTGGTTAGGTCTATGCCTTTCAAAACATTCAAGTCAACCTTCAGATCCACTTGATGCAAATCTGTGTCAGTCGTTATGATGAAATCATGAATCAAAACCGATTTGGTCTTGACTTCAATTTGAGTGAACTGCATTATGAAAAACTAACCTGTTGACCGTAAGCATGGCTATGTTCTGACAACTTTCCCAGTGAGGCTAAAAATAACCTGTCTAGGGGCAATTTTCACAAAAAATTCTGAGATGTGGGTTTTGTAGAGAAAATGATTCTAAGCAAACCCACAACATTTGAAATTCGAAAAAATGCCTTTCCGCTTCACATGCAAAGACTTTTCGGAAAAAATCAACAAGGGGCAGCGGGGGCAAATTTTTCCGAAAAAATTTGGAACATGGGTTTTGTAGCCGCCAATGTGTTGATTAAACCCAGATTCTTTGTTTTTTAAAATGTTGACTTTTTCTCTACCATGCAAAGGAATCTTCGAAAAAAACAAAGCTTCAAAAAGTGAGGCTACGGGGCAATTTTCCTTGAAAAATTCTAGCACATGGGTTTTGTAGAGAATGTTGTGCACAACGAACCCAGATGATCAGAATTGTGAAAAACTGTCATTTGCTTGGACATGCGAGAGAAAACCTAAGACAAGGATAGAAGAAATGTGAGGGGGAGAAGATAGAAATTATATTATGCCTCTGTCAATCTTCAAGAAAAACGCCTCCTTCTACCCAAATTGATGAAGTCTGCCAAGCATGTGCTGAACAGATGAAATCTGTAAAATTATCCATCTGAGCAATTTGGACCTGGAACTACAAAGAACATTGAAAAATATCACCTGCAGTGCCTCCAAATCTTGCTTGCACAAAAAAAAAAAAAGTGTTTTCCTTCAAC
>VDFB02187884.1:0-22039 GCA_007258455.2 Sequoia sempervirens | reverse complement strand
AGCTTTCCAACCATCATGACCAAACATATGCCAAACTAAAGATCCTCCAAGTCCACAACAACAACATGTCCATCTGACAACAATGCCAAGCAGCACCAAGATCTCCAAACCAAGCAAACAAAACCATCAATTTCAAAAGCTTACACAAGGCAGTGTATCCAAGCTATCAATGACATCATGATATACATGCTATAGGTCCCCATATCTAACTATTCAGGTACTCAACACCATCCATCCTCTCATCTTAGAGAAACCTCACCAATGCACAAGTGACCATAGACAAGGCCAACTAACAAGTCTGTACCAACACTAAATCAGCCTTGTGGATATATATAGTCCACTTCTAAGTTATCTCATTGCAGCCAATTGATAGCTAATCCACCAACCACATAACTTGAAGATCAATCACAATGAACATGTAAACCCACCATCACAGTGGAAACTACAAAACTAATATCTCAAAGAGCATAGCAACGTAGACAACATGACTCAAACACTAGATCAAGCTTAGATCTAATTCACCAATCATGTCCACAACTCGAACACCATAGTCAAGGAACCCACAAGCACCAACACAATACTAATGAGTTATAAATCACGTACCAACACTTACATGTAGAGAAGAAATCACACCTCCTCAAACCATGCCAAACTTCAACTATCTCATCTAGTCACACCCAAAAGCCAAGGTCTAGAAAATAGATTAACAATAGTTGCACATAACCACAAGTTTTGCTTGACTGTGTAAAACCTGCAAAACCATAGAGCCATGCAAATATAAATAGAAGTTCAAGAACTATAGGCCCATTTCAATCCAACTCCAAAACCACAAAAATGCACATGCATACGAGAGAGCCAGACTATTCAAAAGTTTTTAGACCACTTAGAGATCAACTTCATGGCCTACATGCAATGAGGGTACCAAAAAAAATTGTGCCTTCCAATACTAGGACAAACCACCTAGTATAAGCACAATACTCCATGGCTGAAAAACAACCCAAGCATCTCCATACCATCAGGGAGCCTCTCACACAGATACCTAGTATGAACCACACCTTGTTGCAACACAACCATAAGCATAAACTAATGCCCCTTGCATCAGGATCATTTGCTGCCAACTAGGAGCCTCAGACCACATCATTACAATATGATCATCTCCAATTTCTCCATCTTCAATGTCTTTCATGTTGTGTGTTGTCTCAAAAGAGAAAGGCATTTTACTCACCAAAGGATCAAACATTAGTTGATTCCTCTAGAGTTCGTCAAGCCTGACAGACTAAGAAATCTTCACAGAAGGAATACCTAGAACCAGTAACACACCAAGAAGAAACACATCCCAAAAGAAGGCTCTAATACCACTTGTTGGGAAATTGGTTCATCTGAGATAGAAACATCTAAGAAGAGCAATGCCTTCAGGGATTTTAATTCCTTCAAGTTGCTTCAAAGACACTACTACTATACAACAAAGCAGAAACATGCATAGTCGATTTCCCACATTAACCCTTATGGGAAAAGTGCATGAAGATTTAACCAGATCCAACACCAGCATAGACAACTATGAAAGATGAAACAAAAAAATGAACACACAAATATACGTGGGGAAAACCCTTTCAGGTAAAAACCCCACAGTCCAAAAAACTAGATTGCCATTGTATTATTTAGCAAAAAAAAAATAGTTACAATGCAATATCAGACTCACAGCCTTTACAAGATATTTACATCTTGTTTCATTCTAGAGAAAGTTCAACAACACAACCCCACATGACTATCTCACTTAGCAGGAGACATCTCATGGCTACACAGCTACACGACTCAACTACCAGCCTCTCGGCCTCTCTGTCAAACAGTTGCTTGGCCTTCACCTTCTATGAGATCTGTCTCTTAGCATCAAGATCTCCTTCCTCTCTATCTCAATCTAGCTTCTTGGCCTGAATCTAATACCTCGACCTCTCAACTTGTTCAACACCCAACCTTATAGCCTCACATGTATCCTCTACACCTTCTAGTTACTACCACTGATTGTCACTGCCACTCTCTACTTTGAGCTCCGAGAGAGTCATCTCTAAGCCTTCATTGCATCTAGTCTTTCAGCCTATAGCTCGGCTTGCCCAGGTAACTGTCATTTGGCTCTAGCCTCCTAGTTGAGCTTTTCTCTAAGAGCTTCCAGAGTGACACAAGAGAGACCAGAGAATACTACTTCTCTATCACCAATAGACCATTCAGCTACTGCACCCTTTTAGGATTTCACCTCAAGCCACATGCCATCTCCAATGTTGCTCATTGGATAAGCAGTCAAAAAAATCTCCACCGTTGAAGTTAGGATTCTCCATGAGTCATTGATTAAACCATTGAGTACATGGGCCCACATGCCATCTGTCCTCCACGTCATTGCCACCTGTCGACCTTCATCATGATCCACCAACCTTATCAGGTCTCAAGTGGTCCCCACATCCATCGGCATCCAAGTTGCTTTATCACTGGAGAACTGAACTTCACAACCTCTTGACGGAGGTTACAAAGTTTCCAAAACCTGCTATCGCCCAAAACTAATACTTTTGAACCTCATGTTAGAGGTTAAAAAGTTCCTCAATCCTGCAACACGCTAACAAAGGGATCGCCGCATCACTCAAAACCCAAACTTCCAAACCTCATGATAGAGATTACAAAGTTCCCAAAAGCTGTGACATGTCGACAAAGGCATCACACTATCACTCAAAACTCAAACTTCCTAACCTCTATCAAAGGTTATGAATTTCTCGAAACCTGTGACATCAAGGAGATCGCCATGTCAGGAGGTTATGAAAATTACGAACCCCGCGACAAGAGTTCCGAAGTTAGGAAATCTAGCGATCCCATGACTAGCTTGATGTTGCCCAATTATAAACTTTTAGAACCCCGTGACTTAACTCACGCTGATGAAGGACGAAAATAGAACTGCTTTAGGAAGGGATCAGGCCAGTAGTTCGAGTCACAATTCTCAACATATATGGATGATTTTACTACCTATGGTGCTGATTTTGCAAAGGCACTAGAGAATATAAAAAAGGTTTTACAGAGATGTGAAGACCATAATCTGTCCTTGAATAGTGAGAAGTGTTTCATGATGATGTAGGAAGGAGTAGTCCTTGGCCACTACATCTCTAAAAAGGGAATTCAAGTAGACCCAACCAAGATTGAAGTGATTATCAATCTGCCTATTCTTGCAAAGCAAAAAGATGTTAGAATTTTATTGTGTCATGTAGGGTACTATAGGAATTTCATCAAAGATTTTTGCAAAATGGCAACACCACTATACAATATTCTAACTAAAGATGTTGAATTTCAGTGGACAAAGGACAGTGATAAGGCATTCTCTGATTTGAAAGTAGCTTTAACCCATGCTCCTGTACTCAAAGGCACTAATTGGGAGCTTCCTTTTCACATTCATAAGAATGCATCAGATTATTCTATAGGAGCTATCTTGGGATAGAAAGAAGGAGCAATTGAGTATGCTATCTATTTTGTCAGAGAAAACTTACAAGGAGTTATATTCAATTACAAAGTGACAAAAAAATAAATGTTTCCAGTCATCTATCCCCTTAAAAAATTTAGGCACTACATAACAGGCTTTCATATATTCATTCATACAAACCATGCATCCATAAGATACCTCATGAATAAGCCCTTTATTTTAGGAAGGCTACTAAGATGGTTGTTGCTGATGTAGGAGTTTGACATCACCATTGTTGATAAACCAAGAAAGGAAAATGTTGTAGCAGACTTTCTTTCTAGATTGACTGCATCATAGGATACTCAAGTCATTGATGAATTTTTCCTTGATGAGCATTTGTTTTCCATCAGTGTGTATACACCTTGGTATGCTGACATAGCTAATTACCTAGTTATAGGGGGAGTGCCTCCTCATTTTTCTCCAAAAGAGAGAAGGGTACTAATTGAGAAAACCTTGCCTTTCTCATGGATTGTAGGTTGTTTATTCTACACTGGACCAGACCATGTAATGAGGAGATGTGTAAGGGAATATGAGACATATGATATATTGCATGCATGTCACAATGAACCCTGTGGAGGGAATTTTGCATCCAAGAGGATGGCAATGAAGATTCTTAATACAAGATATTACTAGTCCGTACTTCATAAGGATGCAAACAGGTATACCAGGAAGTGTGATAGATGCCAGAGGATGGGCTAGCCAACTAAGTCTGATGAGATGCCTCTTTACCCACAGGTAGTCATCACTCCATTTGATAAATGGGGATTGGATTTTGTAGGTCACATTGATCCTCCATCAAATGGTAAATCCTACATCTTGGTTTGCACTAACTATGTGACCAAGTGGGTTGAGGTTAAATCAATGAAGCATGCTAGAGATAATAAGTTTGCATAATTTATTTATGAGGAAATATTTACTTGTTATGGGGTCCCAAGGGAGATAGTGACTGAGTAAGGGGCTGAATTTACATCAACCCTTGTTACAACACTAGTCAGTGAATATAATGTAAGGCACAAGAAATCTACCCCCTATCACCCTCATACCAATGGCCAATCTGAGGTGACCAACAGGGAAATTGAGGAAATTTTCACCAAAATAGTGGCTATTCATAGGAAAGAATGGGAAAATAGGCTACCATAAGTTGTATGGGCTTATAGGACCACCTGGAAAACAACCACAGGTTTTAATCCTTTTGAATTACTATATGGGATGATAGCTATGATGCCCATTGAATTTGAGTATAAGACTCTTAGGACTGCACTACTTCTTGGGATGGACATTTATGAGGCACAAAAGGACATAATCATGTAGATGAATGCTTTTGATGAAATGAGAAATACAACCCTGCATCATACTAAGGTAGTGCAAAATAAAAGGGTCAATTGGAATCATAGGTATATAGAGGAAAAGAACTTCCAGCCTGGTGACTGGGCACTCCTTTGTGACTCCAAGTATCACTTTAATGCAGGAAAATTGCAAACTAGATGGTTGGGACTATATGAAGTTGTAGAAGTCTTTCCCAATGATGTTGTACAACTCACAACCATTGACCTTGTCAGATTCAAAATTATGGTCAACGATCACCATCTAAGGAGGAATTCATGAAACAATTTAACCAACACCCAACCTTCAAACTTCTTGCAGCCGAAGGAAGCGGACCTAGTGTCCCTCCTTCTAACTAATCCAAGTACACATGCAATCACTTCATAATAAAGATTTCCACTTTTGTGGGAATCCACTTCTTCATTAATCCACCCATCCGCCCATCCATCTCCATCTTCTCTCTCTTCCATAACTCCACCATCACTCCACTTCACCATCACTTCATTCCATCACCACTACATTTATTTCTCAACCATATTTTTTAAAGGTAATCGTTACTTTCTCCACAATCTTTCCAAAGATACTCCATGTTTTCAAGTACATACGTGACAATTTGTTATATCTTAATTACCTTTAGTGCATTTCTTTAAACACTGTAATTTAATATGGATATTTCACATAGTATAAAATTGTACTTCACCTTGTCCAATTATAATTACCACCCAGTCTATGTGGACACATGCTATAATTTAGGTTGGGGGGAGTGTCAACTCACAAGTCCACGTGTCATCCATATCAGCAAATTTGAAATAAGCTAATTTGAATAATAAATTGAAATGACAATTTGCATGTGTGAAATTTCACTGAACCACCACCATTTTTCTTGATGATACCCTTCATTTATTGTTCTTTATTTCCTAGTCACCCAAAAAAGGTAAATTGGTGAGCTACATAACATTGGCATCAACACTACAAAAGAATTGTAGGAAGAAGAAGTTAGGGTTTTGAGAGATAGATTATAGGAAAAGGAAATTTAGTTGAAGTGCTTGTTTGATTGCGAACAACTGAAACAATGGGAGCTCAGCTAATTAGGAATGAACCCATGGTTCATGATGCACCTTCTTTGGCAGAGTTTGAGAATTGTGGATGGCTGGATTATTTCTTGAAACTTGATAGCTACAATGAGGACATTGCACAAGAATTTGCACAGACGCTCTCTAAGGGGAAGGTAATAATAAAAAGGTTAGAGGTGATTGATACTAAGGAGATAATTTCAGAGGTAATCGGTTTACCTATCGATGGAGAGCCATACCCTGCTACTAGAGATGCAAGGTTATCCAGGACTGAATTTATTGAACCTAGTGACCCTCCATTGGTTGTGGATAAGCAAGGTATGAAGAGAATTTCTCTACCAAAGCCATGGAAACAAGTAGCCATCCACATTGTCAAGTATATTACTTGTGAGGGCCACCAGCCATGCCTCCATTCTATACACTTCAAGCTCTTGAACCATATGAGGCATGGAAGAATAATGAACGTGCCCAATGTGCTATACCACCTCCTTGCCATCATGGTGGTCAAAACAAAAAAATGTAGCAATAATTTTGTCATTCACCATTATTTAATAAAATTGTTAGTAGAGAAATCTTTGCAAGAGGTTTTTGACATGACATGGGAAGAATTTGTAAACATTGATCAATTTAGACTAGAAAATATATGTCCTAGAGGTCAGTCTCAACCTCGTAGGGTTAGTATGGAAGAGAGGGCTATTGAAACCACTCCTGAAGCATCAACCTCTAGTACAAACCCTAGTTCAAACCCTCCTACAGCTCAGCAAGCTATCGAAATTGGTTCTTCTAAGTCAAAATATTTAGATGAGAAAAGTTCATCCTCAAAATTTGATATTAATGTTCTTCCCAAAACCCCATTTCAAACTAGGGCTTCCCTCAGGAGAGAGAAAGCACAAATGAAAGAGGCAGAAATGAGAAAGGGGAAGGCCACGAAGCAAATGATAGAAAAAGCAACACCAAGCCCTAGGAAACAAAAGGTTGATAACACTATTCTTCCTGCAGCCGAAGAAAAAGATAAAAACCCTCCTAAGAAATCAAAACCAGTTGGGCCAGCAACTGGTGTACCTCCAAAGAGAAGCCTTAGGCTTAGAAAAACATTTAGGGAGGAGACAGAAGCCCCAATGGGGTAGGTGAATGTTGAGGAAAAATATATTTTTGATGAACAAGAAAATATCATATTAGCAGAGCTTGCTACCATTGCAGAATAGGTTGAGAATCAGGAGCAACATGAAAGGAAAAAACCCCTAGAACAAGAACAAGATGAGAGTCAAGAATTCTTGTTGCTAGAGATCAATGAGCAGAATGAGCAACTAGAATCAATGTAACTAGTGTTGTTTGAACAATAGGAATCTATGCCAGGGAAGATTTTGGTAGGAACACATAAACCTCCTTCCTTTTCATGGAATGATGTAGCTCTGAAACTATGGAGTGAGATGGAAAGAAAAGAGGAGAAATAGAAAAAGGAGAAATGAAAGCTACATAGTGAGATTAAAAAGAAAAATATAGAGATTAAAGAAAAGAATGTCAAGATTGTTTCCTTGATGAAAAAGGTAGACAATGTGGAATATTTAATACCCAAAATGTTGGCATGAAAAAATCCTCCAAGAGTGTATGCCCTGCATTTCTAGGAGTGAAATATTTATTTTAAACTTTCAAGGATTATTTCAGGTTTGAGTCCTTCTCTTGACACTCTACATGAATTTTTCCAGGCTTATCAATTTGCCCCTCCTAATGTTAAAAATGTGTTGTGTTAACTATACCAACATAATTATGTTGTGTCTGATGATCATGATTGGAATCCCTTATTGTATATTGGATACCTCCATTTAAAGGAATTTATGTCCTAGATTAAGAATGAAATTAGCTAGGGACAATAGTATAGAACTTATAGGGAAAGGGAATTTCATACTCCCTGGCCTCTCAGGGCTGAATCTAGTAACCATGCAGATATTTTCTAGACATGGCATAGGATCCTTGGTGCAGAGCAATTGCAAAGGACTATTTTTTGAGTTTTTAATTTTGTTGTGCTATCATAAGGTCATGTTGACCATTATTTTAGGTGCTTAGGGTTGTTTTTGGTCTTTGGAAAAGAGGGTGTCAAGATTCCAATGAGTTTAGAGGCTCACTTTGCTAAATAGTGAAAAATTGTTAAATGTCTGAAAACACAGCGGGTTTTACAAAAAGGCATTTTTAGGTCATTTAAGCCTCGACCCAAGAACCTAAATTGTTGGGAAGGCATATTTAAGGCATTCCACGACCTTTTTGGTGGGTTAGAAGTTCTTTGTACGGACTGTTTTTCCAGAAATTAAAGAAAACAACTTTCTTGTCTTATTTTTGTGTTTTTTGTTCTTGTTTGCAAGACAGCAGTTAAATGAATTAAAAGAGGCATTTTGTAAGTTTTTTTAGCATGTAGAGAAGCCTCTGGAAGTTTTTTTAAGGCACATTTGATAGCTGTTTCATCATTTTCACACATTCTTGTAAATTCTGTGTTTTTCCCTTATTTGCTGTTTTGACTGGAACTGTGTAAAAATGGAGTTCTAGGCTGCATTCCCTCTGTACCTGGAAGTATGGAATTGTTGGGAACGTGGTCAGGCTCCATATCTGTACATATTTTAGTGGTAGGTGTTAGGTTTTCTTTGGTTGCAGGAGTTATGAGAAAAGTCTTGCCCTAGGCGAGCCAGTGAAGAGCCCGGCTAGGAAAGGCTGCAGAACAGCGTTGATAACTTGCAGGGGAGAAAATATTTTCGAAAAATTATTTTTGGAGAATTTAGGGGAAGGTCTTGGCCACGTGTGGTACCAAGGAGGAGAGCCCAGCAATCCGTTTAGGAGGAGAACTTTTCACCAGTCCTAAAACTGGTTCTGGACAATTAGAAACCCTAGTTTTCTGGGTAGTGTTTGCATGAGGGCAAAGAACGGCTTGGATAGAGCCAAGACCCTAGAAATCTTGAAGCTGTAGACAAGGGAAACAAATTTCCTAAGCCAAGAACCACATTTCTTTGGTGGGTTTAGGAGGGAAAAGCAATTTACCCCTGTTCAGAGACCAAATAGTGGCTCAAGGCTAAACCTATGGAATAGGCTTCATGCAAGTGTTGGTAGGTTGGAGTCTAAGTGAAGTTCCAGAAACCCTAGGAGGTTGTTTTGGAGTTTTGAAAAACATTCCCTCACCCCTGCAAGATTCATTCATGTATTGAGGGAAGATTAGTCTTTTGGATGCATAAAAAGGCTAAGGAAGAAAGGAGTCATAGCACCAAGATTTGGCTTGGTAGTTGCAAGCTTGACAAGGTAGTGAGGTTGGCAGGAGAACCAGGGGAACTTAGAAAAGGTAGAGTTCCTATAGGTTAGGTGGAATAGAAAATTTCACCAAGGAGGTCTATGACAAGGCCTAGTGCAAGAATCTGTGATTGCTTCCTGCAGTGTAAATTCTGCAGCTTCCAGGAATCTGTGATTGCTTCCTGCAGCCTCCTATCAATCCTTTATCACCCAAGCTACAAGAGTAGGATTATGTCTATTAGAGAAGAAGCCTACAAGGAATATGAGAAGGTGGAACAATTTTCCAAAAGAGTTGAAACAAGTTGAACCACACTCTTTATAGAATTATGTTGCAACATGCAAAAGAGTTGACAAATACATATAGATTGGAAGGTTGAGACAATAGTTTTGGCTTCCATTAACATTTCAACCACCTACAATATTCTGGCCTATGCCAAATTACAAGTTTTACTAGTGTGACATAGCTACAAAAAGGGAAAGATGGAACAAATTGGAGAACAAACAAGGATTCTACTAGGATCCTAATTTGGAAACTGCAGAGACCGATGTGGGACAACTGGCAATTGGTGACTTCATGACATTGACTAGGCAAAAGAATAGTACTCCTTCTGCTAGAGGACAAGAAAAACATTAGGTTGGGGGAAATGATGAGCTCAATTAATGGCTCAATTTTGATAGGGTTCACTATATATATTTGTTGTTGCTATCATAGAATTTGACACTTGATTGTTGACATTTTCCTTAAAAACCATAGACCTTGGGCATAAGTTTATCCGTGTGACTTTAATGAAACTATCATGCTATGTGAATTATCCTTCTTGATTTTACAAGTGGTTGAATGAATGTTACTAAGGTAGTTATAGATATACAATTGTTTGTGTGTGCTAATGTTATTATGTAGGTTTCCACTAAAATGTTGATGTCAATGAAGCTTGCCAAGTGGGAGAAACTCTTTCCAGCTAGTCAGTTGCCAAGAAAATCAAGACGATGATCATTAAGAGGTCAAGGAGGGAAAACTCTCATGGAGGGAAATTCCTAATTCGAATAAAACAATGTAACTACCTTTTTAATGGTCATATTTTTGTTGAGAAAATATAGGAAGTGTGTTGTGCTAGATTCCCATTGGAGCAAGTCTGCTTTTACCAAGTCGGTCCATGCATAACTTCCTCCATCTTTTTCGATGCTTTCAATAAGTGGCATCCTCCTATTTTGATGGAGTCGACTGTCAAGGTAGTTAGGGGTAATCAATAGTTTTTCTCTCTTAAATAATGGTTAGATGCCCCTTTTGATAAGGTTGGATGTTCTGAGTTTGTATTCGCATTTTCTAGTTTTAGTAATACAGTCATATTGTTGAGATGTTGTAATCATGTTTTCAAGAAATAATATGATATTCTAAGTTGTTGCATTTGAGTTAGTCTAAGGGAGACTCACACAAGGGGCCCCACTTGGTGATAATTCCACATATTTAATTTAGAAGTTATTTTTTGTTCAGTAGTAAGTTTCAATTTCAGCAACTGTCTATTCCTGCAGCCACTAAAATTATGTTCTATGATTGTTCTTGCAGCCAAGACAGACAGAGTAGTTTCCTGTCTGTTTGTCAAGATTTCCATTTATATCCTTCATTTCCATTCTAATTGTTAATTCTTAGTGTAGATGTTGATTCATGCTAATTATTTAAGTTGATTTCTTTCTAGCACTTCATTTCCAACATTCTTTCTTTCCTAGTTTGTGGATGATTACAATGAAGTCCTAATGCACATACAGTGCTAACCCATTTCAAGTTTGCATCCCTGGGTTGACAAATGAAAGGCACATTCATGATGAGTGAGATAGCTACTTAGTGCAAATGCTCAATTTCTAAGTCACACCTCTAAGGGCTTAGTTATTAAATGATTAGAGGAGGCCAACAGATGCTATGATGCTTAAGTGAATGAATGAGATTGAATGCAATGCTGAATGCTTGAATGAATTAGGTGTAAAATGGATAGAAAAACATTTATTTATACACTTATGCCCTAATTATCAAAAAATACAACATAACATGTTGACATAAGGTCTTAGTGAATAAAATGCCAAAGGAAATTTGAATTTATTTTGAATTTTGTGCCAAAAGGGACTCATTCACCACCTATGGTGAATGGGTCCCACTCAAGGCTTGCAAGTGGGTGTCAAGAATTAAGTCATCTTTAATGTTGTTTGTCAGGTTTACATTCAAAAATACACTTAATTAAGGCCTATAAGTGCATAAAGGGGCCAAATAAAGCATAAGAAAGGTGTAATTAGTGATGAAAAGCCTACAAAAGTGTGAAAGCTTGTTACAAGCCTTTACAACACTTTGAAATAGGACTTGATAAGGGATAAAAAGGAAATATTTAGATGAATTATAATAAGGAAAGTATAGAAAAGTGTAGAATTGTGTTACAACACTTCACGACACCTTCACAAGACATCATAATTTGAATATTCAAGACCTAATTTGAATGCATAAGTTATATTGCAACATTAAATCTAAGCAAAATAAGCCAAGAATCATATGAAAAAGACCTAAATGACCATGAAAATGTCAAAGATCCATTTTTATATGGTACACATACTTATAATTATGAAAGTAGTGGGTGAGGATAGAATTAGTGGTGGTGGATGGGGATAATATGGATGGGACTTGAGGGGTGCTTTGGATTGGGAATTGGTGGAAACTTGGAGCATTATATCTATTGAAAATGGTTTCAAGGTGATCCACAATGCTCTCATTTCCATCATTAGGATTATATTCAGGTTGGTCAAAAAGGCTATCCTCATCATCATCAATATGTTTGGCAGTGGTTGGAATAGATGAAGCTAGATTAGAATAGATTAGGTTGGATGGAGGATAGATTAGATGGTTAGATAGGGGGGAGGATTGATTGGAAGAAAGATTGGTATTGATTTTGGAAAAGGATGGAAATTAGGATGATGGATTAGAAATGAACTTTGGGATTGGAAGAATAGGATCAAAGGATGAAGATGGAGCATGGGATTAGATTTGGGGATCAAATTCAAGACCTTAAAATGATTTGATTTGATTAAAGAGGATTATCTATTCTTAAGGAAAAAAGTTGTTTGAAAAAAATGCCTCAAAGAAATGTGGTCTCATGGTGATGCAATTTTATTCCATTACCATGAGACCACATTTCTTTGAGGCATTTTTTCAAACAACTCACTATCTTTTCTATGCTATTGCTTACTATTATTCTTTGATACATTTTTTCCAAGCATCCATAGTTTGTTGGAAAGCACCTATTTCAGGCTTTTAGCCATAGAATCAAGGGAGTGAACTATTTGATAAAATGATTTGGTAGACATGTATGGACATCACCATGAGACTGCATTTCTTTGAGGAATTTTTCAAATAGCTCAATTCCTTGTCTATGATATTGCTTACTATTATGCTTTGATAGATTTTTTCCAAGCATCCATATCATAGACAAGGCAGTGAACTATTTGAAAAAATGCCTCAATAAAATGTGGTCTAATGGAATGCCATGAAAAGAAAATGTAATTGGTAGCTACTTCTAGTTACTAGTTATGTCGTGAATTTATTGCATCACTGTTTATGTTGACTTTCTAAAAGACTATATTTTAGTGGAAATTTTGTCATCTATCAACATCTAGTTATTAGTTATACAATTTGATGTAATTCTTTGAGTTTGAAAGACGTACAATGCAATGCAATCAATGATATGAATATGAACTACACAAATCTATTAAGTACAATTCATTAGTTAAACTCTCTATTCTATTACCTGAGTGAAGGTTTGAACTCCACCGCCATTGGGAGGTGTCGCCATGAAATCTCCAATACTAACATGTTCAGCATCCAAAATATATATTGGAATACCATTCATATAACAATGCTATTCACATGTAATATTTATAATTGTTTACTAGTTACATACCTCAGTAGTAGATGTCATGGAGTAATAAGGAGGTGGAGGGCCGATGAAAATAGTATGAACACTATGACCCTCAAATTTTATTACAATTATTAAACTAAATTAGATAATCTTGCATTTCAAAAAAGAAATTTAATAAATTAAATTCATTAGACATGCTAACATTTACATAAATATCGAGGCTAAAAGCCTCATTCAACATGGCATTTTCCATCGTCAATTGGTTAGCTACAGAATTAGCCTGCACACCAACCTGCTGACTATCTATGGGGTCATATGTACAGGTGGACCCACAAGCCTGAAAAATATGGGTTGGAACCCTACCCCTCAAAGTCTCCCCTAGCTCACATTGTACTACAGGACTCACATGCCTAATGATAATCTAGATCAGACAAATTATATAGACTATAGAGTATCTACCTCAACACTCTCCATCACAATAGAACAGATAGCAACATGCTCATAACCTGGTCTAGTGAGTGTTCATCTTGTTGGCCACTAAGGATTAAGACGTGCACCTATTCTATCCTATGCCGACCCACCACCTCTCCCCTAGATGTCTCACATATCAAAATAGTTGGGCATTTTTTTGAGAACAAACTCACAATAGAGTTTCCTCAAGAAATATTGGGAGACCTCGTTATTGTTGCATGGGTGATGGTCAAAAACCATCCACCACTTCTGCCAAAAATTATCCTTTATTCCTTGGTGGTTGCACCAATGGATAGGAAACCTCTTTCTTGTAAGGTTAAGACGTTAATTTGTGTGTGGGTTAGTGAATGGTGAAAACAAGTCATATTTTATATTTTTCTCATTTTTTAATTGTTTGTAGGAATGTTTATCTACATAAAATTCTTTGTACTCTCACCTCTTATCCACCCAACCACTTAATTTCTTTCTAATTACATCTACATGTGTTAACATAACTTTAAGTGAATTTGCAAATGTGGTTCTCTCTGAGGTTTAACTTACAGGATTATTCAACCTCGTAATTAACTCTCCAAAATTTTTTTTGTTATTTTCAATTTCACCCATTAAATTTTGTTGAGTTTAGAAGGATGTTGAGGAATTGTTGGAGTTTTTTGTTGTAGTTGTTCATCAGGATTTTTTGGTGTGGTTGTTAATGAGGAGAAGTATTTGAGGAGAATCAAGTGGATTATCAACTCCTAAAAATTAAAGAAATTAACATGAAAAACATATTAAATTTACCTATTTAATAACAAATTCACAAAAAAATAATAAAAACATACTCCTTTGACCTCCCCATCGACACTATGACATTTTGGTGAAGAAATAGCAAAGATTTGGTGAATAAACTATAAAATTTGGGGTCCCCACAACTTGAGCATGCCTTGGAAGGGTTTGTAAGCCATGGATGGAGGAAATGTGATAGTCTAAAAATGAATTCAGTTTTTTTTCTTTTCTTATAACAACTCATAACGTGCTCACATTATAATGTGAGTGTGTTATAGGCTTGGTGTGACCAAGTCTTAGGCTCGATCACACCAAGCCATAACACGACCATGTTATAACGTGCTTTCATTATGGCTTTTCAATTGATATTTAAAAAGTTGGCCACTTTTTGGGCCCCCAAATTTTTGCACCCGCCCTCCCTATTCTTAAGTGTTTGAAGCATTTATCTAGTGCCTACTCTCCATTTTGGGTGCACCTTGTTAGGTCTCAAAAATGTAGGTTTTGAACCTTAAGAGGGTGCTAGTCTCTTAGTACATTTTTGGCTAATTAATGGGGTGAATGTGATTGACAACCCCCTACTCTTTAGGCTCTGCAAAACCAAGGTGGGTGTACCTAAATGATAAGACAGATTTGAATGTTTGGGTATGATCTCTAATTTGGGAAATCTACTCACTATGGCACAAGGGTGTGAAGTAGATGCAAAGCTTACTAACTAGTTCCTAGTTAAAGTGTCTGAATAATTGAGAGTGTGAGTTGAATTTGTATAAAAATGTTATAAAGTTGACCAATTCCTAATCTATTGGGTGAATGGAGTCAATGGGTGGATTATGGTGATGGAAACATATTTGTAGGATAGGTGGATCTACTCCTTAGCTTAACTCTAATTGTTGGGAACTTTTAAATGTTTGCACCTTGTACAAATTTTTAGGTTAGTTAGCTACTGTACTCTTCTTTATAAATCCCATTGTTATCCCCAAAATTTCTGTGACAACATGAAAGGATTATTAATTCTTAGTTTGAGAAAAACCAATCAGAACAACCACTTTAAAAGGATTTTAATCCTTGGAAGGAACCAATTAAAATAAATTATTTGAAAGGGTTTTTAATTCACTCCAACCAGAAACTAATCAATGAAACCACACAACAACATCAAATGTGTCCTAACAAATCATATAAATTTGAATAACTTAATAGAACCACTTTGGAGACAACACAACATATAAGCATGAAAATTAACACAATAGTTGAACACTGACAATGAATTCACCAATTAAGAATAATCTTCTCCATTATCTTGCTCCAAAACATATACATTAATAGCAGAAGTTTTGAGATATGAAAATGGATGGATGGAATAATCTATACTAATGATCTACTACTATTGATGGTGATGATAATGATGATTTCCTAACCTATTGTCTAATTCTAATTATTGGTTGATGATGATTTCATCTTACCTATATACATTGCTTTTTTAGGGTTATGACCCTTGATATCTATACGGTGCAACTCTTCATTTAATTAATTGCCTTCGACAAATTAAAATACTTTAATTTTCATTTTATTTATTGTTGTACTCCCGTGAAAAATTAAAGTATTTGGCAATACTTTAGTCTTTAATTCTGTTTCCAGCAATTCGTTGCTTATATTTACCTATGGTGAAAATGTTTCACTATTTTATCTATAGGCATTCTCACCACATAACTCGGATAAAAATATTTACCCACTTTATAACTCTTTTGGTGAAAATATTTCCCATCTTAACGAAAGTATTTTACTTTGTAGAAAAATATTCTACCTTTATTTAATAATTCTCCACCTTTTATTCCTTCACAAAAATCCCCTTTTACACGCTCTCCACACAACTTATATTTGAAAATTCAACGCTGGTGAATTTAAAAACATTTACCACATTCCAACATTTATATTTCTCCCCATAATCTTTAATAATTTATGTTTTTAGAGTATCAAGGAGACTTATCTTTAACTCCATCCAATATGATTATTTCTCTTTGATGCTTCTCTTGTTAATGTTTTACTCTTGTCGGGCCATTGGAGGGACTCACATCTTACTCACTCTGATAAGTCAAAGTCCCTCTGATAAGATTTTTCTTTGCAATACTAATTTTAGGGTTTCTTGCCAGGTTGTTTCCAAGAGTGCAGGAGATCGTCTTTGTGCCTCACATAAAGACATTTGAAACTTTATCCTTTATTACAAACGTGCAAACCATGCAAGTTAGCTTGGACTCTTCTAATCAGATGGATGAAGCATTTCTTTTCTTGAAATAATGTGGCTTGTCCTCTCCTACTTCTTTAGAATGATATTTCATGCTACTAGCAGGAACCCTAAAATTCTTGTGATGCAGACCACAATCTTCTAATGTCTCACCCGTCTCAGTTATGCATGAAGTTATTGACAACATCTAGGAGAGAATGCTTTCATATAAGCACCAATATCTTTGTAATGTGATGTACATTCATATGATCCTCTCATTTTAGCTATACCAAGATTCTATTTTTATCCTCAATGTCGAGAACAGCAAGCCGCCTCCACATGGTAATGCATAATACTTTCTGATAGATTGAACAACTACAAAATCTATAGCTAGAAGGAATCAAAGAGGGGCCATATTAAGACAAACATAATAGGACGGTGCCATTCATTTCTCATTATACATTTTTCTCAAAATGCTTCATCTGGTATTGATATTTATGAAGTACCTTGCTGATGATCTCAACAATGATATCAGTGTGCAGTGTTGAGTCTCCCTTCTTATCATGTACTCAACTAGAACATCATTATCTTTCATATTCTCTCTAACAATTCTTCCACCCTCATCTTCTAATGTGCATATGAATTTATCCTCATCATCATCATTCTTAGAAGGATGATGTTGATATGCTCATGTTATTTGAATCTAGGCAAGGCTTTCATGTGGATCCGAAATTGAACTTTAGGAAAAGATTAGCCCCATGCCGGGAGATTGAAATAAATGAACCCATGAAAATTTTATTTATTCCCACCAAATAGGATTTTTATTTTTATTATCTATAGCCTTGTGAGATCGCAGTGAAAGCTTTAACCATTTTTCTATCATAGAACTACCTGTGACTAATGAATGTAGGTTCTCTTCAATCATTATTTATAAGCCTCCCTTTTAGCTATTGTTGAGAGTTGAACACGATAGGTGATTCTTTTCCATATATTTTTTAATCACATTCATGAACTCTTTTCTACTATATCTTCCAAAACATCAATGTAGGTTGCCAAACCATGGAGAGAACGATCAGTATTTTCTCCACCTCTAAGCTTTTCTCTAATAAAACCCTTTTCCCTAATGTATTTAGCCTAGCCATTTTCTTGCAACTGAAACTTTGAAACTTAATATCTTCAAGTATATTGAATTGACCAAGTGAAAGAAATATTTTAATGGTGTTTGAAATAAACCTTTTCCCACAAAATTATTCCATGTGGTCCTATCAACAAACATCCACCCTTTCATTGCTTGTAGCTGCATTTGTATTTGTATTGGTCATATTACTCAAACTTCAAGAAAAAATTCTTTGCTATGAAAAATGTGAGCCACAAGGTATTTTTTTGTTCATGTCAAGATTTGAGCTGCCATATCATGGCTCTTTTAATTCACTTCCCATTGAGTTACTTTTTTCCTCTTTTGATAATCACTACCATTTATGCCATCTTACAAGGTCACCTATATATTTCCCCTTTTACTATTTTGATTGTCATTTCTCCATCTAGCCAACACTATCTTGTACTATATGCACTAAGTGCATTATGTTTATCAACATTCTATGCTATGACATATATTAACATGCATAGTTTTGAAGGCATTATCATTGAAAACAACACTAATTCCCTTTGGTGGTTGTAACATCCTTTTGATCTGGCTCCAATTATTAATGCTATTCCTTTCAAGACCTTCTAGAAGGTGTCTAAGAATAACCCAAAAATATGAAATGCATTCAAAATTTTGAGTGGGTAGTCATTATAATTTTCTTCCTGTCATTTCACATTATAATCAAATAACCTCCAAAATCAGTTTGGAAAACTAATAAAAAATTCTCCTTGAGCCATGAAAATGAACCAACATAATGAGTTATAATAGGAGAGTATGCTTTTCAAATGGTTGGGCATGAAGTTATTAGGACTGAAAATTGTTAACAATCAAAGTAGCTCACTCAACCCTTTTTTAAAAACTACTCCTGTCAAACCCAATTGAAACTCGCCAACTTGCTATTTTCTAAAAATGCAAAATGTGATTATGAGAAGTTTCCATCCTAGATATTAGTTCATCTAGGTCAAGTGAACATGTTTGCAAAATGGTTTTCCATTAATCCATCTCCTTCATAAAATATCAGGCATCAAAGTTGACCTCTGTGACAACTTTCTGAAAGTGGAGATGTCAAAACTGTGCAAAACCCATTTGGATTTTATTTTGAAAAAATACCAAATGAAGAGTTGAGGTTCTGAAAATTGGCATGAAAGCACATTAAGGTTCGAAGAAGCTGAGCCACCAATCGGTTCATGATGAAAATCTTCTAGTTGATAATAATTTTCCTCCAAATTTTCCCCTTTTTGACAGATTTTACTGTGTAGACAACAAACCTTTCCCAGAACCTTTCTATAATGCCCCGTCATAATAACCTAAGGAATGTTGCAATTGTGTTATAAAGGTGTAATACAATTTTTTTTGAGTATAATTATTAAGTTAATTAGTTGCATACATTCATTAAGTTACGCGACGGTACACTACTTTGAGTTTCCATAGATGACTTTAGTATTTCACATTGCATATATTTAATTAACATAAACATTAAAAATAGACATTGCATATCATTTGGAATTCCATTTAAAACATAATAAAGTACAAACTTGTTTCTTACATTACATTTGATAAAATAATACAATACTCATCCATCTGATGAGGTAGTTCAATAATAATTACATTTTACAATGTTCACCTCATAACAATTGAGGGATGTTTTACAATACAAGTTTTACAATAATGCAATAAAGAAAATATAACTATATCCAGGTGCAAGCTCTCCATCCATGAAGCTCTTGATGCCATGATCACAAACTGGGGACCCAACGGAGTAAGGTGCACGTTCCACCCAACCATGTGGTACCCGTAGGTCCACCCCCCGTGCTAGGAGATAGTAATATGGTTACCTAGACATAATCTACTAACCCTAGACACTAGTACATAACTGACTGATGGTTACATTGCTTCCAAATTTAAGACAATTGAATGTACTACATACACAAGATTAACTATTATTTTAGGTGGAGTGTCATCACAATATTTCAAAGGTTACCCTAGTGTTTCTTCCTAGGTTCCGGCCCCCAACCTTGGGTTACCCTGGTAACCTCTTACGAAACCCGGCCCCATTGCAAATCATTGCGGAATCGAATGTCTTTTGAAGAAACAAGACACTGATTTTCCATTCCAGGCCTTCTCATCTTATACTCAAGACTGAACTAGCTCAAGAGTCATTAAGTGAGGCATAAACATCTTGTTAAAGATTTTAATTCTAACTACTGTGTTGTTTAGTTATCACTGACTTACTAACTCTTTGTAAGTTACCTTGACACCACTTTGTGTGTCGGCCCTTACACAGAGCCACTCCCCTAAACATTACAAGGATTTCTAAGTTTTCTTGACTAAGGTTTACAAGATGCACAATTTTCAATCACATAATAACAAATGACACT
Organism: Sequoia sempervirens; assembly: GCA_007258455.2. Lineage (NCBI taxonomy): Eukaryota > Viridiplantae > Streptophyta > Pinopsida > Cupressales > Cupressaceae > Sequoia > Sequoia sempervirens. The sequence continues at coordinate 2,023 of VDFB02187884.1, read as the reverse complement.
CAACGATCAATTAAACTTTTATCTATAACCAGGTAACAATACACCATATTCCAACACGTGCACAACCCAAGTCAACATCAAGAAACACATAAAAATAATAACATTACCCTTTCTATACAATTCATTCTGGAAGACTTATACATCTAAGACTTTCCCAATTTGCCCAAATAAAAAGAAATACAATCTTACAACAAATTGAAGAAATAAGAATCTACATTAGGATATACTAAATCCTGTCAAGCAATATGAATAGACAAGAAATATAATAACTTGAATGTAAATCTTTTCTCATACTATAAAGGAATTTGAATCAATTTATTCTAATTTAAATTTTCTCAAATTCACATTAAAGTGAATTCTATATTTTCTCTTTCAATCTTAAAATATCTGATTTTAAATTTCACATGCAACATAATTTAAAGAAAATATATTTTGTCTTAAGAATTCCAAAATTATTTTTCCTAACATAATATATATATAATTATATATATATTCAATTAATCATATTTATTCCCACATTATATATATATACATATATATATACATATATATATATATATACATATATATATATACATATATACATATATATATGTATATAATATAACAATAAAATAAAAATGCAATTTAACATATACTAGATTTTGTTTTAAGAAAATTTAAATAAAATAAAACTTTTAAAACCCTCGGTGCAGCTCGCGACCTCCCTATGGGGAGGCCGTGGCCCTTACCAGGGTTGCGCCCAGCAGCCATGGTGGCTGTTGTGCACAGCCATGGGCGTTGCGCCACCCATAAGGGGTGAGGGGAGCCTTGCCCTCCTCAAACCCACGTAGATTGAGTTATTATTATTTTTAAAATATTTCTTTCACTTCCCGTGACGGGCTAAAACGAATCCTCGTAATTTAATTAAAAAACTATGATGAATTTCACCTGCGGATATTTAATTTCGTATGTCAAATTCAATAAAATAATCATAAGTTTAAAATAGAAACAAGTTCCTTTCACAATTCAATTTATCAATATGAAAATATATATATTATATATATATATATATATATTTATATATACAATTCCTAAGGTTTTTTGGAAATTTCAAAGGGGTTTTTTTTAAAAAAAATAGAAAAATAAAATATTTTTCTATAGGTTACAATGGGAAATTGGGGAAATAACAAATTTCTTCTGGGTTTGCAAAAGATATCACGCACAGAAGTTTACATTCAAAATTTAAGTTACCCCTTAGATTTTAAAATCCATTTTCTATTCATATAATTTTCCCTACATTAATTTAATTCTACAGAGAAATACGTTTTCTGAGATTAAGAGGAAATCTACAAATCCTTTAGAAAATATACAGTATTAAATTTCCCGAGAGCTACAAAGATTTTAATGAAATTGAAACTTTCTTTTTTTTCTTCTGACAATCTTTTTCAAATACAAACAAAATAAAAATCACAAGAGGAATACCTGTGTTCCTTGCTTCATAAAACTGACTGGTGATGAAAACCTTTGTTGCCTGTAGCTTCCAGATACTTTCCCAAGAATCAATCCCCAATAACAATCCAGAAAACTTCCACAAGTATATATGATAACACCCAAAAAGCATATACAAATAGTTTTACAAAGCTCAAAATATTTTTCCCATGAAGAAATTGTATATCCTCTGTGTTTTTTTCTAGATCCAAATTAACCTCCGTGAACAAATTCCTCAACCATAATCAATAAATGGAACTTGCACACATGTCGAGAAGTGCAAAAATATCTTCAACCACTTCTCCGTAAAAATTCCTTTCTTTCAAAAATTGCATGCATTTTAATTCATTTAATTTTCCAATTTCCAAATACAAAATTTTATTTACAATTTAAAATACCATTTCCACAAAAATATATTTAATTTTAAATAAAAACTATTCACACACAATTTAAACAATATAAATTTTATTTATTTATTTATTCAATTAAATAAATTCAATCTTTACGATCAAATTACTTAACTAAACAAACTAATTAATTAATTAATAAAATA
>VDFB02187880.1:0-10540 GCA_007258455.2 Sequoia sempervirens | reverse complement strand
CTTTAGTAGTTTTCTTTTCTTCTTCTTCATCATGCCCATGCTCCTCAGGTTGTTTCATTTCAGGGCTCTTATGAGCTTCACACTCTTCTTTAAATTTATCTTCCTCTTTCTTTTCCTCCTCCTCATATTGGGGCTGCACCTCTTCATTGTGCTTAAGGCTCTCTTCTCACTCCTCCTTTTCTTCTAAAAGGGGAATTTCTTCATCATGCTTGGGGCTTTTGTCATGCTCCCTAGTTGGAGGTCCAATATACTCCTCCATTTCCTCTCTAGATTCCCTTTCTTCATATGAGGGTTTCCATTATAGTTCTTCTTTGACATCCTTTAGCTACTGAGCCAACTCCTCCTCGAGATCAGGATCAAATGTTTCCACGATGTACTTAGCACCTAATTCCTTAGTGTCCTCTTTCGATGATTGTGTTTCTTCTCCTTCGCACACCACCTTGTCAATTGTCAAATGGTGGTACTCGGGGTGCTCATGGTAATCATCGGCTTCCTCTTCCATATCCTTTGTGGCTTCCCTTTCTTGTTGCTCCAATTCTTCTAATATCTCCATGGTAGCTTTCATCTCTGCTAGTTCAGTTGGAGGAGTATGGATAGGAAGACTAGCAACAATTTGTGCCAAGGCAACTTGTATGGTTGGGTTCATCAACACCCCAAATAGCTCCATAGGAATGTTTTGCATATGGTAGGAGAAGGCCTCTAGAAGTGACAGCGTGAGAATTGGTATTGTTGTTGTTGCCAAGGGGAGTGATGTCAAAGACATGGAGGCAAAGGAAAGCAAAGAGGTGGTGGCGGAAGAAGAGTCTATTATCATTACTTGTGTCACAAGTGGAGTGGAGGCAAGGTGAATAGAGATGTCCACCGCAGGTGGTGAAGTAGCAACCATTGCCTGAGAAGTAGACAGAGGAACAATAGCAGTGGTTGCAAGAGTGGAGGCAACAGATGGAGACTTGGGCTACTCGACCTCTACTTCCTCTCCTTCATGTAGAGGGTCCTCTTGGATGGTATCAAAACTTCACAATGTCTTCAGTCTCTTGGAGGATTCACCCTCTGAAGCTTTTATTGATTATATGTTAGGCTTGGGCTGAATTTCAGCTACTTCTTTTCTCTTCCTAGACCTGGTGGTTGGAGGAGACTTTGAGGTCTCTCCAGCAGCTACCCCACTATTAGTTTCACTTGCAAGCTCTTCCTCAAGCTCCTCATAGGTCAAAGTGACCCCTTATTGCTTCAATTGGGAAATTTTCCCATCAATCCATTCCTTTGTTCTAGCCTCGACAGGCTTGGTCAAAATATTGAGATCATCAACCTCTTGTTCATCCCAGTCAATCAGTGGTAGTGGTAGGTTGGCAATTGCATTGTACCGAGGATCCATCACTATATTTTCATCCTCCACTACTTGATCAGGTACAGGGAATGGGTTGACCCTTTTTACAAAATACATAGTCATGCACATGTAATGCCTCATTCACACTTCATTGTCATCCATGCAATTATCCCAAAAGTATTCAATACTATGCAAATGGGCATATTCAGCTGTGACCATCTTCTTCAGTTTACCATAAGGGTCCATTCACAGCTTGCTAGTGTGGAACTTTAAGTTATACTCCATGAGCTCTTTGTCTAAATTTTTGGCACACTAAGATGTGTGGAGTTCATATAGCCCTTTTTTGAAGGAGAGGGAATATGGAGTCCCTACCTTATGTTTGTTGCTTAGAATGGCATGTGCATTGCATAGCTGTCAAGAGACTTCTAACAATATTATCTAGTCATTGGGATGCCAGGGTAGCTTGTATGGTTTCTCTGAAAAGCCCTTAGCTCGGATGTAGGTAAACTTAGGGAATTGAATAAATAAGAAGGAAAATTGGTGGAGGAAGGAATTTGTGTGGGAGACTCTTCTTTCTAAGTCACGCCTGAGCAATCTAATGATGTGACCTATGAAAGCTTCATTGACTCTGCAATAATCCCTCTTAAAATTCCTGAATTGGAGTTGAGAGTATTTGTCATAAACCTTTAATTCCCTACCTGGTTTGTATTTGGAGCCCTAAATAAGCCCATGTATTGTGTCTTGTTAGCTTGTAAATACACAAGGTAAGAGTTCATGTAGAAGCGTGAGGTCTTCTTGACAGCCATAAACTATTCATGTAAGTAATTGCTAATTATCCTTTCCCAATAGAACTTGGTTTTACCACAGAGAATCTACTCCACAAAATACAACATCCATTCTTGGAAGTAGGTTGCAGTCAGAAGGACCATTACTCTACTTAATAGGGTTACCAAGTCAAGGTAATCCTCATAAAAGTCATTGCGGAAGAGCTCCTGGGGAACCTTTGTAGTACTTCCCCTCTTCTCTTTCAACCATTATTGATTTATAAGTCTTATGCATTTGAGGGGGTATTCATCCCACATCTCCTTGAAATCCTCCTTGGTTGCTTCCTCCATCTCCCTGAAGGTAGGGATATGGAAAGTCTTTCCTATTGACTTGGTGGATAAATCGGCCATAATGTTTCCATCTTTGTCCACAATTATCCTTGTCTCTTGCTGATATGCCTCCCTACAGGCAATTATGAATTTAGGGGCAACAAGATCAGGTGGGAAGCCTATAGCTTTGGCCAACCCACTACTTTTGATCTTTCTTGCACTCTCTATGATAGGGTTGATCTGGACACTTTGCTTGAATTCATCATTTTCTATATGTCTGATGTTTGTATCTGAGACCTCCTTCCAGGCCAAGGTGACCTTTGAGTTGAGAGGTTCCCCTTGGAACTTATATTTCATCTAGTCCTTGTCTTCTTTACCTCTAGATACTTTTGTTGTTTTCTTTCCCTTGTCTTTCTCTACGGCTGCCTCCAAGGGTCCTACACTTAGCTCCATAAATCTTGCAGGTGAGAGAGAAGTAAGCACATTCAAGCCTGAAATCATGGGAAAGTTAGCAAAATCCTCCAAAACAACATTAGATTGGATAATTCATCATCTAAGAATCCTAACATATCTTCCAGATTGGCATTAACATTTTATAGGAGGGAGTTTGGGCAATTTAGGTCCAGGGGATCGGACTTCCCTAGGTTGATGGTTGTTTGAGGTCTTCCGTTAAAATGGCAATGGCAAGATGGCATCCCACCAGTGAAGTTTCACCAAGAGGGACATGAGGCTCTAGAAGGCAGTAGTGTAGATCAATTATCATTCAAGTCACTACAGGTCAGAAGGATCGGAAGGCCGCTAGGTCATTGCCATTTGAAATGGTGGAAGTCACACAGTAGCCCAACATGGGAATCCTATGGCACCATGTCTGAATGAAGATGGGGCCTTTGTGTTCAATTTGTTCACTTAGTGTTTGAAAGCTCAGTGGCAAAGGTGAGGCCAGGTTCAGAGTAGCTGGCTGACGTTGATAGTTTTTCATTTAGCACAGTGGGGTCAGAATGGCAGCCTAATAGAGGAGGCCCACTTGAGGTTGATCACTTAGAAATTTTCTTCCCCGCATTCAAACAGTCATGACGAGGTCGGAGCTCAGAGGGCAGAAGACCCTGCATTATTAGCCGTTAGGGATGGCGGGTTCATTACAGTGGCCCATGGATGGAAATCCATGAGGTGAGGCCTGAGAAGATGTTAGCACTTGGTCACTTTGGGATTGAAATGAAGGTAGCTATTAAGGATAGGCTCAGGATCTAAAGGTTGGAAGGATTGGAGATGAAGGCCATTCAGGACGGTGAATTACTAACAGACTTCCCTAGGCTGATGTTTGTGAGGTGGGACTCGCAGTGGATCATGACTTATAGACTTTGTAAGAGTGAGCTCATAGAGAAATTAGAAGGGAGGGGTCCATGCTCGGGAGAGCTATGAGTGATTAGCCATTTGAAACGGCGAAGCCATAGGGCAGTTTACAAGCAGAGATTCACACTTAGGGACCCAGGTAGGTTGATGGATCCTCATTTTCACTTCATGATTTTTAACCAAGTTTGGGTCACCCAAGGAATGAGGTCCTCCCATGTGGGCGGACCAAGCGGAGGAGTTCACCATCGCAAATTTTTCTTCATTTTCAAAGGTAGGTGTTGGTGATGGGAAGGTTCGGGCCTACAAAGCATAAACACTCTGACTGATGAATGGCGACGGTGAGTCCTAGTTCTATAGGAGGTGTATGGATCTGTTTTGAGGTTTATCAAGATTTGAACAAATGGGTTTTGTGTGCCTTAATCTTCTTTAGTTAATTATAAGGTTTTTCCCTCTTTAAATTTAACCATTTTGCTAGAAATCAAAGAAAACATGAAGAGGGGCGTAGGGCAGAAAACTTACCTCAAGAATCCAATTAATGTGGTCGAGAAATTAGTTAGAAGATGCTTTGAATTAGTGGTGGCACTCATCAGGTTCAAAGATGGCACTAGAAGTTGGCTTTTACTTCTCTTTGATTGACTAATAGGTGAAAATGATAGGTGAAAGTTGCCTATTTATAGAAAATGATGCTTTAAATGTGTCCTATTAATGACTATATGACAAGACAAGAGTTGGTGAGCCCTCATTTGAAAATGGCAAGGGATCATTGGGACCCACTAGGTGGGAAGTAGTTGGTACCGAATCGCTTTGGTCATTCAATGATTTGGAGATGACACCAGATGCTTCCGTTCCGGTAACGGAAGGATGTTGAAGGATGGATGCTCTAAAAATCAATAGTAAGGAAGTGGATGCACATGCAAGTTCTGGGATGGAAAGCTTCTCAGAGGAAAGCCATTTGGGATGGCCATAGGGCAATGGAATCCCACATAGGGCGGCCCAACAGGGCGTACCTAACTAGCCCCAAGGACGTCAGCTTTAAAAGGTAAAGGGAAAATAACTAATGGGAACCTACAAAGGTCTAGAGCCTTGAAAATTTGATGGGATTGAAACATGATCAACTCAAGATGAACTGTCTAAGGCTCACTGACCATTTAGAACACCAAAACAAGAGGCACACAAAATGATATGGTGATGAAGCGACCCGACGAGGTGAAAAGGAAGAGTGTCCTTGTTTTGAATGAGGCGTGTGTGTTGAGGGCACAACAGTATCAATGCCTTCAAAGGACTTCCTATTCCTCTATCAATTTTGTAAATTTTTTTCTAATTTTGTATGATCTTTTATTGTGTAAACCTTATTGTTATAAACATATTTTAGTATAAGGTGTAGTGTTGAAGGTACTATATTCATTTCATGAATCCATGGTCTACCCAAGAGGATATTATATTAAATATCATGGGGCATGACATTGATAGTGGCCTATAAAGTAGCCTTACCAACTTTAACAGGTAATTTTATCACACCAAGTGATTATAAATCCCATATTATCAAAACCATAGATAGATAAAGAATCTGGTTGAATATTAGTCTTGTATGCTCTTATTTTATGTGAAAGATTGAAACTACAAACATTGAGTGTTGAGAAATTCTCCAAAAGAGTATGCTTAATCCCAAACTGGTCAATGATGGCCACTATCATAAAAGCATCATTTTGTTTACATTTTTCCAATGGAGGTAGCTCACTTTGATGAAAAATAATATACACATTGAATGATTTCATACTTTGAACTAGGGGGAACCACAACTTTTTGCAAATAATTTTGAAGCATGCCATGATAAGTGGATGATGTTTGAATGAGATCCCATAAAGAAACCTTATTAGGAGTATTGCAGAGTTGTTCTACAAGATCATACTCTTTTCAATATGCTAAGGTAAGCAAGGGGCTCTAGGAAAAATTGGTTGTGGAAGAGGTAATGATGTAGGGATAACTTGATTTTGTCTACTTATTGTTTCTAATGTTATATGTATGAGCAATGGTGTTATAACTTGGTTTTTGTGACATATGGTTACTAGTGAGTTGTTTTGTAAAACTTAAGATATTTCCTTAAGGTTTTTGTTTATTTTGAAGTGGTCCTTTATGTAGTGTCAAAAAATTTCATCTCTGACATTTTTACACTTTTTTGGGTTCTCGTTAAATTGAGCTTACTGATGCCTTGATTTAGTGTTGTAATGTGTTTAACACACTCACATTAGGTATTGGTCCCTTGTAAACTAAATAGACTTGTTTGTGCCTTATTTAAGTTGTTGTAAAGTGTTGCACCACACTTTCACACTTATCTAGGATTTTCATTATTAATTGGGCTTCTTTATGCTTTAATTTGCCATATTTTGCATCCACGAGCCTTAATTAATGCATCTTTCCAAGGATAATCCCAACATAAATCAACATCCAATCATAATTCATGTCTCTTTGGATTGTGTGGCCCATATTTAGTGATTTGAGGGTCATACTCCACCTTGGGCATATGAGTCCCACCTAAGTTTTGGGGCCTCGATATGGATTTCACATTAATCTAAAAATTCTTGAAAAATGTGTCTCATAGTCTAGTCGAACATGACACATACACCACATTTGGTATATGAGTCTCGTGTGGATTAAAATTTAATTTTAGTAAAATTCTTGAAGAGATTTTATCCTCCTAGATCTAATGTCATCTTGTAGTGTTGTAATTTCAAGAAATTTAGCATAAACAAGTATAAATACAAGGTTATTTCACTCATTTTAACCTAAGACTTTCATGAGAGTGTTCCTAATAGAAAATTGGAGATTACAAGAGTATTCAAGAGCATTCAAGAGTTTACAAGAGTATTCAAGAGTTTTTTATCAAGTGTTTTGGAGCATCATTCAAGTATCAAGCATCATGTCAAAGTCATCATCCATCATGTTTGCTTTTTAGCTAATGATTGTGATGTAGGTTTTCATGATTCAAGACAACACTCAATTCAAAAGTCAAGACCTACATCCATTTGAGCCAACTCATACATGTTTTCAGCACTTTATTGCTAGGATTTGGTGAGTTGCAACATATCATTTTTTTCATTCATCATTCCTCCTTACCATTTTATTTCATTACAAGGTTTGATTACCAAAACTAGGTTTGACTAAGGAAAACCCCATTCCACTAACAAAAAAAATATTTTTCCCTCTCTTTAGTGTGTGATTTGTAGATCTAGGTTGAAGACCCTCTAAGGAGTAAGATTGGAAACAAGTTGTCAAATGTGAAAAGTTGTCCAAGTTGTCACCTTTTTTAGGAGATCATTGGAAGACATCTACAAAGTAGAATTTGGTAATCTAGACTTGGAAATCAAGTTGAAAAGGCATAGTAGGGGTTGAAGAGCAGATTTAGATCCTGATTCTCTTAAAAAACAAAACTAGATTGATACATCACTTTTGGCATATGAGTCCTAGTATAGTCAAATCTGCAGATTTCAAGAGTTTCAGACTTGTCTTTACCAGATTTATGTTCCTACCTAGAAACCCTAATCTGGGACTAAATCACCCAGACTGACATATGAGTCCTATTCTACATTAATTTTAGTTTTTTGAGTATTTCAAGTCTTCATTCATGCTCGTATAGGTTTCTCAGCACAAATTTTTGGTTTCTTGGCATTCTATTCTATTTTACATTCATTTCTAGGTCATTTAGTGAAGTTTTGCATATCATTAGTCTTTGTCATTAGATCTTACATGTCATTTTTCTTTCCAAGTTGAGCTTGGTGGTGAACCCTGATTTAGTCATTAATCATACCCTATGATACCCTATTACAAGATCTCTTTCCCCTACTTCATCCTTGGATTGAGATCTCTAGGGTTTCCTTGAATGCGAGTGTAGAAGATTGTTGTTCTATGTCCTAAACCATAGTCAACAACAATTTTCCACCTTTTATTTTGGTGAACCTACATTTAAAACCTCCTAATTCTAATTTGGAGTGCATCATCATTCTAGATTTAGCTTGCATTAAGTTTTGCATTAGTTAATTGGCATCTCGGGTTTCTAAATTGTACATTAGTGAAAGTGCATATACATTGCATTTTTGTCTCTTGCATTACTGGAATTGAATAAAAATCTATATTTGCACTTAGCTTAGACATCATACAAACCAAAAAGCATAACTTTCACTTAGAATTTTCTTAAATATTTGAAAAAACCTTAAATTGGGACTCATACACCCCTCTGGATGATTTAGTCCCAGTATAGGATATTTTTCCTAATTTATGGGTATTCTGTGGTGACTGTCATTCAAAATTTAAACCTCTGAAAAATCCTAATTGGGACTCATATGCCTACCTAGGAAATTTAGTCCCATTTCATATTTTAAACCGCATTATCTAACATTAAATTCTCTATTTATGTGTTTCAGTTTCCTGCTATTAGTGTTTTGTTTCAGTTTGCAGAGTTTTTGTTAAATTCATTTTATTACATTTAGCTTAGCTTGATTACATCTTGCATTTCCTTAATTTTCCCTTGTATGAGCTTTCTACTTGGTTTCCTATTTCTAATACTATAGTGAGATGAAGTTCGAGACTCGTGTCATCCTGTGATAAAACAATCACCATGGAACTTTGGTTTTCTAGCTCTTTCACTACTCGTGTTGGCATTAGTTCACTAGGTATGGAAAATACCCTTAACAACTCTTTTCCTTCAAGTAGTGTGATGCATGTTGAAACATTGGTTTCTAGCATTCCATAAGAAAACATAATCCAAATTCATGAAGACTTAGCAAACCTACAAAATCAAATAAGTACTGAGAACATTTCAACAACTACTATCCCTACCATGTAGATAACATACATTGCATGATTGAAAGTGAAGAATGAGTTGATCTTATGTGTAACATAATTCAGATTTTTGGACCATTTCTTACCTCAACCACTATTTTTCCTTTACCTTTGAGTAATGTTACAAGTCAAGGAGGAATTCAATTTCCTCCTCCCACAACAATTGCATCTATCCCTACCTATACCAACCCTCAAGTTACAACAATGATGAAATCTACTAGTAATGTGATTCCTTCCTTGGGTATTTCCATTAGCATCCCTAGTACCTTTGTGGCATCACATTCCATGTCTCCTACCACTTTACCTCCTATAAGCATTCCACTCAATTGTCCCTCGAACACATACACACCTTCACCTTATTCACCTCCATCTCAATATACAAACAATGATCCTCTTATAAACTAAATTTTGCAAACCATTTCATCCCTTCAAAAGCAAGTTTCCACCATAAATCAAAATCAAAATGGACAACCTACATATTATGTCAAAATCAATCCCTTTTCCTTGGAGATATTGAGAATACCGATTCCACAAGGTATAGAGGTGCCTATATTCGAGAAATATGGGGGAAAAGGAGATACTTCTAACCATGTTTTTGCTTATACCGCCTTATGTAGTGAATTTATTCTTGAGGATAAGCTATTGGCTATGGTTTTCCTTAGATCCTTGAAGGATACTACCTTAGAACGATTCTCCTCATTATCAAATAACTCAATTCATTCATTCAATGAACTTTTTGATGCATTTATAAACCACTTACAAGTGTATATGACTCCTAAAATGACATTAGCCAATTTGATGAGATGTAAGCAAAAAGAAGAGGAAAATATTATCGACTTTGTTTCACGCTATCAATCAGTTTACTCCCAAATTGACGTAAAGATTCTTGGCCCTCACCTTCAAAGGATGTTCATTGAGAATTTGCAAAGTAATATACAAGATATGGTTACCATGATGAAGCTCCCCTCTTTTGTGCACTTGTGTACTGCCCTTTGTGATTATCAAAATTTGGTTAGTAGTCTTGAAAAAAGACCCACCTTTAGCCATCTTGAGAACTCTAAATCCGTAAACCAAAACAATTATCAACCTTTTAGAAAATAGAATAAAGGCTTCCTTCAACTAAATCCCCCTCAACAAACAAATCAACATGTTGATACCCAAGTGGCTGCTATAAGGAACACAACTCCTTTTGCATTTGGGGATCTGGCTAGACAATTTATTCCCTTACTCAATACCCTCCATAACACAATGTCACAAATTTTAGAATAGAATATTATCACATTTCCTCATATTAAGACTCTCGATCCTAATAAGCCTCTACCCCCAAACTTTAGATTGAATGCTTATTATCATTATCACCAACAAAATGGACACAATATGAAAAATTGTGAGCATCTTAAACATCGTGTGCAAGACCTCATTAATTTTGATCATCTTTCAATTGTAGGTGTTAATGATCAAAGAAATAAGTTTGTCACCCCTCCCAACCAAAATTTGAAAATATTTACCAACCCCATGCCGAAACATAATATTTCATTTGTCAAAGCTAGTGAAACTTCAAATAATGGTGTGATGAATGTTGACACGGATGATGAGAACATGGATACAATTCAACAAAGTCCCATGGATACCATTGAACAAGGTCCTATGGATAATATTGAAAAAGGTTTGATTGCGTTGATTGAAACAAAACCTTGTAAGGGCCGAACTAAAAAGCCTCTTGACATTGCTTTCTCATCTAAAGATATACTTAAACATGCACCTGATGATCCTCTTTACATAGGCGGATGAATCTATGATAAGCCTACTAATGGAATATTAATTGATCGTGTCCATGGAGAGAATGTGATCACTGAGGAATTATTACTTGTTCATGAGCTCTATCAGAAAACATATGATAAATTGAAAGCATGGATAAAGACGCATAAAGGTTTCA
>VDFB02187877.1:0-54182 GCA_007258455.2 Sequoia sempervirens | reverse complement strand
TGGAGATATCAGAAACAAGCAGTTACTATAAATAGCAAGCCACCTCCAGAAATGTGCTATAAATAGCGGGTCAGCACGAAGTGTCAGTATGAACAAGTCAAACAACTAATAAAGATCCCATGGCGCAAACTTCAAGGCGAATGGAGTTGCAAAGATTCAAAAAATTGAACACTTACTATTTTTAGCAGGCCTGTGCAGAAGAATTAGGGTTTCCTAAAATCAAGGGCAAAACATCACAGCCAGGTAGAAGCAGCGTCCAGTCACGATCAATACCCTTCAGGCAATTGGCATGCAAAATTTGAAGACATTCTGAGTACTTACTATTTTTAGTAAGTTACTAAAAATAGCAAGTACAAGTTGGCATTAGGCCCCGACAGCTCAATCATATCTTGAATGTTGAAGCAAAGCAAAATCAGGCTTTCCAGGGTCAGGAAGCAGTTCAAAGCACAAAATTTGAGGAGCTTTCTAAAAATAGAAAGTTAGGGCAAGCTAGGATTAGCATGATCAAGTCACCCTAAATCAGGCAAAGAGCATAAAATTCACTGAAATTGATAAATTTTCAAGTCCAGCCAGTGAAAAATGCCTTTAAAAGCTGAAGATTGGTGAAAATTTTCTTAGCACCCTGAATGCGCCTTGAAGTTAGGTGGGGGAGAGTAAAGTTTTTCTAAGTCCTTCAAATTGAAACTACAAGGGGCTAAAAGCGCCCAAACTTGAAGGAGGAGGCTTGAAAATTTCTAAGTCTTTGAAATTTGAAGCTCCCTGCCTTAAATGCGCCCTTGAAAAGAAGATGGAGTTCGAATTTCTTCTAAGTATGGTAAACTCAAAGCTCTTACCCTCATTTGCGCCTTTGCTAGAAGAGTGGGCCTTGAAATATTCTAAGTCCTTCAAATATGAAGCCTCAGGGGTCCAAATGTGCCCAGCTAGATGAGAGGCTTGAAAAATCTTCTAAGTGCTACAAATTGGAGGCTCCCATGGTGAAATGCGCCCTTGAACTTGAAGCTGGTTGAAAATCTTCTAAGTGTTGCAAAGTTGGATGAGGACCCCTCCAAATGCGCCTTGCTTTGCATGAGGAGCTTGAAAATATTCTAAGTATAAGAAATTTGAAGTACCACCTCCCAAGTGTGCCCAAGCTGCTGGAGGAGTGAAGATTCTACCAAGGCATGAAAATTGAATGCATGAGGGTCTAAATGCGCCCAAGGTAAAGAGGGGCCTCTAAATTTTCTAAGTGTTAGAAAAGTGAAAGCTTGCCCATGAGAATGCGCCCAAAGTGAAAGGTGATGCTTGAAAATTTACTAAGTCCTTAAGATTTGAAGCATGACCTCTCATATGCGCCCTTGACTGGTGGAGGAGTTGGAAAACTTACTAAGTATTCAAAATTTGAAGCATACCCCTCCAAATGCGCCCACTTTGATGAGAGTGTTAAAAAAATTCTAAGGCATAAAGTTTGTCCACCTGCCACCCCTAAATGCGCCCTCTTCAAAAGGTCAAGGTGAAAGTGTTAAAAAAATTTAGAAGCCAAAATGTTCATCCCTCACCATGCCTAAAATGCGCCCATGCTACAAAAGAGTCACAAGTCAAAGGCGTTTGAGTGAGTTTTATCCTTCACATCATGCTAAATGCGCCCATGCTACAAAGGAGTCAACAAGGTCAAAGTTGGGCATTGGAAAAGGCTTTATTCTCCTCTCCCTCTCAAATGCGCCCATGCAAAGTCAAAAAGTCAAAGGTGTTTGAATGTGTTTCATCCTTCACCATGTGCTAAATGCGCCCAAGATAGACAAGAGTGGCATTGAATATTTTATCCTTCATAAAGTGTGATATGCGCCCAAGTTGAAGTAAGTAAAAGGTGAATAAAGAGTGTGAGGGTAAAATTAAAAGATTAATGTTGCCTAGGCATTGGAAGTAAAGTCTCATTGTAGGTGTGAAATGCGCCTAAGGTAAGGTGAATGGGAGTTGACAAGTGAAGGCGCTGGAGTTTTTTCTTCCATATATGCTAATTGTGCCCAAAGTTCATGATGTTAAAAGATAAAATAACTAAGGCGTTGGAAATTGCCATGTGATAAATAAAATATGTTGGGCGTTGGAATTAAATATCCTCCATGATATGTGCATTCAAAAGGAAATTTCCTAAGTGAAGTTGATGAAATTTTCCTCACAGGCAAAATGAATGAAGTTGAATAAAATTCCTAAGGCAAAATCCAAAAATGCTAAATGATTTAAAATTTTTCTAAGGAACAAAAATATTTTCTTCCTTAGGAAAATCACGCCTGGACTTGGAAGTGTGAAATTTTTCACAAGCACAAATGAAGTTTCCAGTGGAAAAGTCAGTGAGTGCCTGCTTCGCGAAGTGGATAAAATATTTTCAAGTTAGAGCAACAAGAAATGTTCACAAATGTGAAAAACGGGATTAAATTTGTTAAAAGTTATTTTTCCAAGGTTCAAAATTCAAGAAAAATTAAATGAACCCGTTCGTTGTATACCCATGAATTCGACGCGTTTTGAAGAAAATTCTCTTCTGGGTATTGAAGATCTTCGACAAGGAGTGGATTTCAAGGTCCTCTGCACTGTGCCAAGCCATTTAAGATGGAGAATTTGATTGGCGCTTGAACAATGAATATAAAATTTTTCTAAGGCAAGGGATAAAATGTGTTAAAAGTGCCTTGGCAGATGAATTTGAAAATGATCGCCTAGATAATTTTTGATCAAATTCTTGATGAAAGGATTTTTCTCGAGTTTGAGTTGGATGAAATATCAAAGTGAAGTATGCCCAGGCAGAATGCAAGATGGGTTGGAAATTTGGCTAAGGCATGAAGAATTTGAACGCCGGGTTAATAGAAGAAGACAACGCCAGCTAGGAGCTGAAAATCCTCAAGTAAGTTGAATTTATATTATGAAGTGTTCTAATGCCTTCTCCCTTGCTTGTTTTGCGGTAGAGAAACGCCGAGACCAAGCGGTGATGACTTATGATCCAAGATGACATCAACTCGAAGGAAGAAAGTTGCAAGAAAATGGCTATGTTGAGACTTAGTGACGAGAAGAAATGTTTTCAAACCCAGATGGAGAAAAGAATGGAAGCTCTATAAAGTTGAAGAACAACGCTAAGAAGAAAATCAAGAACATAGAATGCGTTTGCTGTCAAACCTTCTAGAAGGATGATGGACACACGGTTCATTTATTACCCCACCCTCTGCAGCGGTTTTAGGGTGAATTTTGTTTAGGTCGAGGTGGTACAATCACACCCAAATTGAATAGGACCGAAATGTCCGCTGACTTGGCCAACTATAAAAGGGGGAGTCCCCCTCATTTGTATCTCATTAGAATTAGATTAGAGTTAGGATAGCAGAGAAGGAGTAGAGAGAAATTGATAGAGTAGAAAGTAGAGTAGTTTGATAGTATAGTTTAAATTGAAAAGGAAGGAAAGTCTTCCCTTTGAATACTTTGTAAGAAGTTGTCGTGAATGCTTTCATAATAAAAGAATTTTCATTGATGGTGATTTCTTCTTTGTTATGAGTAGTTGTCGAGGCTTCTTCGTCCTTCCAATTCACGTAGCAACTTGAAGTAGCTTAAAGTAAAGAAGATTTAATTTCATGCAAGTACTTAGTAACTGTGGATTTGTGGTGTTTGATCAAAGTAGCTTCTCTTTATCCATACCACTAGCAACTTGCTGATGGTGAGTTTGCCTTGCGTGGTCAACTGGAAATCATTTCAAACTTAACTTCGATTGTGGTTCGTATGCTTGTATGCATCGTTGTGATGGTACATGTATGTTGAATTATAATCTGAATATTCTTTGTTACTTCTCTGAAGATTGCACCAATTTTGCTGAAGCTGTCCAATGCGAGGCTA
Organism: Sequoia sempervirens; assembly: GCA_007258455.2. NCBI lineage: Eukaryota > Viridiplantae > Streptophyta > Pinopsida > Cupressales > Cupressaceae > Sequoia > Sequoia sempervirens. The sequence continues at coordinate 50,339 of VDFB02187877.1, read as the reverse complement.
GGTAAAATCCGGTTGAAGTCTACTGAAGTCGAACTCCACATATCTTGCATTTAGATAGAACATAAACTTCTTAGGCCCTACACTCATTTTAAATTCAGTTCATTTCTGGTTAGAATTAGGAAACTTGTGCTCACTTGCCAAATCATCCAAATTACATGAAAGCCCTTAGTCTACTATCTGCTGTCAACTGCTGAACAATTGTGTAAGTCTCCTTGAAATACCAGCAAAACACATCAAGCCAACTTAGACTATTCGCACTAAAGGAACCTTGGAGTTAAATGCATGATCTATCTCGCAATCTTAGCATGCCAGAAACTTTGTTCAAGAGAGGATAAAGTAGCCGTTGGCGACTTTATTCTGTGTTGGTGTGGTCACGAAAATCACATCAACACCAGGGTATCTTGCTGTGTTCTTTGTTCTTGTGTTGTTATTTTGCTTATTTCATTTTTGATCCTAAAAATAACATGGTATCAGAGCGGGTTTAAGATGCAATCAGATTTGATTAAGCAGATTCTCCAGAAAGTTTATTTTGGAAGGCATTAAAGACGACTGGTGGAAATCACGATATGGACTATTGGAGAATTTTAGCGTTCACTGCTACTACCACTGGGCATTGAATTTTATTTGTTTCCAGCAAGCGTGGCACTAAGGGAAGCAATTATTAATCCAATCTGGCCGAGCCTAAGCTCTGGCCGCCATTAGCAAATCGTATTTCTATTCCCGTGAGAGGCACATCACCCTTCGTTGGTGCTCTCTACCTATAGCATCGTACCTTGAAGTGTTGGGATTCCTCTGGTGTCGAACAACACTTCCAAAGCATTGCAAGCGTCGAACAGGAAAGGAGGCTGGGAGTAGATTGAGAAACGATATTATCTTTGAAGCTCGCAGGACAAAGAAAATCCCGATATACCTATATTGCATTGATATTGGAGGAAGTGGCGGATGATATTGAATATAGGCTAAATATTGTTGAAGATTGCTACCATCGTGATATTTACATTTTTTCAGACTTATTGTATGTCCGTAACTTCATTGCGATGGGAGTGACTTGTTATGTACACCTGTGATCGGGTCGAGTATAGTAGATGCAAAGCATTGATGGATCGAATGCTATCTGAAAACCAGAGCAATTGGGAAGAGTTCGAGGCCATTTTAGGCATTGAAATTCCGAGTCATATCCGGAGGCATTAATATCATGGACACTAAGCTTTCCTACACAAATAGTCTTGCCAGACCTTCATTAATATTTGGCACCATTCTTATTTGCGCGAAGACATCAAGATGGCCATTGTCGAAGGCACAGGGTAATCTGAAGACTTGAACTTATACGAGTTCTGTTAATCTATGGTTGTTGAAGGCGTTGGAGGAAAGTTGGGATTGCTACCTCTGTGGAAGATTATTTTCGGTTAAGGATAACGCTTATGTGAAGCCGTGTATCTTCAGAAGTCTCCATCTGTGCATAACCTTTCAGCAGGAATTGGCGGCCCCCTCATGTTGACTCAGTATATATTTGTAGTTTAATGTGCTCAAGCAAATCCTACATGCTGGTGCTGTTGCCAGGTTAGGCAATGTAATATCATTAATGGATTGAGTTCGGACATAACAAATATGTCCGAGGACTTAGGGAGGACTGCGCTAGTGCTTTTGGCATGGAAGAATCAGATATGGAAAAGAACAGGCTTACTGGTGATGAAGTTGGAACTGGAGCAGTGACAAAATATTTACATGGCATCAATGTAGGAGATTCTGATTTCAATGAGATAACTATTTCATGTTTGAATAATGTTAATAAATTTTTATGTAGTTATTAATTGAGATAGTGAATCATGTATGCTTCTAGCATTGGTATTTCTCTTCGGGATAGTTTAGTTCTATGAACTATTATTAAACTCTCTAAAATGCTTTCAAGACGGATCGAGAAGCATAAGAGATTGCATTCAAGGAAGGAAGAGCTTGATGCATCCTATGAGGAAGTCACGTAGGCTGAAGAATGGAGACATAGCTTGCAGCCATGGGACTGAGTTGGTGGCTAGAGACATCTCTTGAAGAGGAAGAACCCATACAGATTGTCATTGCGATCAGTTTCTTCGAAGACGGGGAAATAACATTTAGAGGGAGTTTGACCTTGGACGAGGAGGTCAGGAGGTTGATGCAAGTACTTGGAGCTTCAGAGGGAGTCACATCATCGTGAAAGATCTGCTGTTAATGTATATTTCTCTGTGACAGAGAAGTATGAGGTGAAAGCCCTTGTTAATGTATATTTCTCTATGACGAAGAAGTATGAGGTGAAAGCCCTTGTTAGTGTATATTTCTCTATGACGGAGAAGTATGAGGTGAAAGCCCTTGTTAGTGTATATTTCTCTGTGACGGAGAAGTATGAGGTGAAAGCCCTTGTTAGTGTATATTTCTCTGTGACAGAGAAGTATGAGGTGAAAGCTCTTGTAGTGTATATTTCTCTAGACGGAGAAATATGAGGTGAGCCCTTGTTCATCTCTGAGACTAAGATGAGACGTCATGTTGAGAGACTCCATGACGACATCACGTTGAGAGACTCCGTGATGAACCCTTTGTACTTGTGTTTTTTCCACACATGGGAGTAGCCATGGTGGACGTCATGTTGAGAGACTCCATGACGACATCACGTTGAGAGACTTCGTGATGGGAACTTGTATGTGTGTTTCTTTCCACACATGGGAGTAGCCATGGTGGACGTCATGTTGAGAGACTCCATGACGACATCACATTGAGAGACTCTGTGATGAACCTTTGAGCTTTCCACAAATGGGTGTAGCCATTGTGGGCGTCATGTTAAGAGACTCCATGACGAGGATATCTGGAAAATACCTCCCTAGCTAAGAGGGAGTGTTAGTGTTTGTAGCTTAGGGAGATATTTTCTCCTAAGTAATTTAAATAATAAATGATGAATAAATGATTCCAAGGCAAGTTGGACTTGCTATATATAAATATTATTTTAAATTTATAAGGCCAACCCAGGATGAAAAGTCACCTTGGTTCTTGAATGAGGCCGACCCTTGTGAAGAGTCGCCTTGCTTGTGAAGAGACACCTTACATTGTATATATAGAAGGTGATGATCATTTCATTTGATTATCAATCAATTAATTCTCAAGACAATTCACACCTATCAGGAGTTCGCATATCTACAGCAGATTATCATTTTTGCTTAGAGCAGATCTACATCAAGGAGAATTCATTGTAATTGTACATTTGCATCTAGGAGAGGTGCTGTGTTTTATTATTTCAGATCGGCCTGGAGTTTGGCCCCGATTGTAAGCAGATTTCTGATCTTTCATTCAATATATAAGAGATATATATTTTGCTGGGTTTTTCTCCCTCTGAGGAGGGTTTTCCCAGGGTATCTTGCTGTGTTCTTTGTTCTTGTGTTGTTATTCTGCTTATTTCATTTCTGATCCTAAAACTAACATCTATAAGCTGTTACACATCATTTATAAGGTGAGGCTTATCAATCCAAGTTGATTGGCATACACCTTATGTCAAAATAGTTTAATCCATAAACCTTGATATGCTTAGTGTTATTCTCACATTGGTCTATGTTTAAATTTCTATAATAAGAAATGTCTATCACCTTATAGGATATGGTCATAATATAGGGAAATCATCATAGAATGTAAGGTAATATTTGAACTACTTCCTACCAGGTAATGAAATATTAACTCATTCTCAGAGCTAGAGGTTATATAGATTTGATTTCATCTTTTAATTGATACTTAATAACCTCATAACAATCCCTAAGATTCGACCAGTACTCTGCCAAAAAAACAGTAAGTATTTGTCAAGGTTCAACTATAATAAGCTATTAAATTTCCTTTCAGATTTACATCTAATACTAATGCCCCCTAGAACCAATCCCCTACTGACTATGCAACTAAGTTAATCAACATTAGGGGAGAGGATATCAGTTTGATCGCATGTCACGATTCTCCCTGTGACACTGTTTTCTGGTAAAAATTGATTTTAATCGGGATAAATAATTAGGAATTTGAGGAGAGGCCGCAGCCTCTATGAGCCTTGGCCTGTGGGTGTGGGTGTGTGTATATATATGTATATATATAGATATGGATTTTGGCCCATATATATATATATATATGTGGTTTTTATAAGTTGTTAGATTGAGGACAAGTATGGTGTTTGCCAATTTTGTTTATTTAGATTCAATACAACTTGGGTGCGATTGCATTAGATCTATATAATTTTCAAAAATAAAAAGAATATACAATAACAAAACACAATTGATAATTGATAATTCAATGCCAAATGTGAGAAAAATGAAAATGATTACTATTCGTGGCACATGTTCAAAATAGAATGTTTGATAACTTTGAGCCATCTTGTCACATTTGGGAAGCAAGAAAAAGATACCATTTCCGAAGACTACCTTGTGAACTATAGGGGTCAACTTCTTCGAAAGTTGTTCTCACCCTAATGACAGGTAATAATAATTGGTTCAGAACTTTGGAGTCATTGATTCAAAATCTTTGTATGCATTTTCTCATTTGAAGCTCAATTAGTAATTAAAAAGTGTAATGTCCCCTTTTTGGAAAACCCTAAATCTTCCTTAATTTTCTTGCTTAACTAAACAATGAGTTTAGAGAGTACTTTTCTTCTGAAGGATGAGCCCAGGTAATGCCGATCGATCTGTAGTATTCTCAATTCCTCCAGCCAATGATCATTCATCTTCACTTATCTCATTTTGAGCCCACCTCTTTCTTCCCGTAAATTTCCTCTTCCAATTCTGAATCATATTATTGTTTAAAGGACTAATCTTTATTTAATTAATTAATTTCTGTATAGTTACACACTTCTCTTTTCTACTGCTCTTCCTATTTATATTTCCTTCATATATATACCTATGTCTCTTTTAAATCTGTTCACAGATCTTCTTAAGTCTGCCCTTATTTACTTCATCTTTCCTATGTACTTGTACTTTTAAATCTGTTTTCCATGTCCTCCTTTAATAGTGACAATTGCTGGTGTATATAAAATAAATCTCTTAATACTTCACATGCTTGCTCCCTTATTTATTCTGCCCCTCCCATCCTTCCTTATTCTTATTCGATGCTCTAGATTTCCTATTCTATCTCCCCTTTGATCTACTGTAGAAGAGAAAACAGTTTTAAAACCATTCGATGATTTCCCTTCACTTCTTATTACCCTTTTATATGTCCATGTCCCCTCCACAAGAGATGCACCACTTTGGATAGGGTTGACCATTCAAATGGTCATGTCCTTAGGATTAATTATTATTTACAAAGTATAATCATTGCTAAGGATTAGTGAATCGCTGAATCCCTTTTAAATTATCTGTTGTGTTTAGAGGCTGCTTAGGAATCGGGCTTTGTTCTTTGTTTATTATATTTTATATTTTGTATTTGTTTATTTAGTATAGAACATAGGTTATTATATTTATGATATTTATATCATATCTTATCATTGTAATATATCATATTTATGATATGTATTATCATTATAATCAGATTCATGATATTAGCATTATAATAATTGTTATTCTATAATATTTATATCATAATTATAATACTTATCTATGATAATCATGATTATGAAAATAATGGTTAAATGGTAATTATATTTATAATATTATCTTGATAATAATAATTATAATAAACATATATATATGTATGCATTTCAACATTTGGTTATTTCTATATTTTAGTGTTGCAATTCGGGGGACATGACAAAAAGTCATCATCCTTTGGCAAAAAAAATATTCTGACTAACATCCTTAAATACCTATACCTTGCAAATAAAAAAATATATGCTTTGCACCAAATAAATCCATGTATCTTGTATCCTGTGAAGAAATCATTTGGGAAGTATACTAGGTAATAGTAAGGAACTACACATAAACTATCAGATAAAATCCTCTAATAGAATATGTGGAGTGGACATCCATATTTTCAAGCAAGTGTCAAACAAATTAACCAAGTTACAAATGACAAACCAATCTAAGTATGCTAGGTGGCATACGAACCCCAATCACCCTAGTAGATAAACTGTGGAAAAAAATAAGTTGGCTAATAGCACGAAGTCAAACCATCTAAGTGCTTTGTGCAAGCTACCGCCATGTAAATTCAAATGCTCAATATTAAAAGGAAAGTATGTTTGTTCTGAACAGCTTCACTTAAGGTTTCAATAAGTGGGAAAGGACACAGCCATAGGGGAAAAGAGAAAGGGGCTTTTACTCATAGGAATACAAAGAACAGAACCAAAAGCGACCTTTTCTGAAAGGAGTATGCTTGTATTAGCTTATAGAGTAAGTTTTTCCAAGGATTTAATAGTGAAATATGAGTTCGGACTATATTTTTGTGTGCAAGGAATGCTCTTAGGTCTTGATAAAATTTTATGCTACAAAATGAGTTAGTCATTCTTATATCAATGCAGAAATTAGTAGAGTTGCTCACTATCCTAGAACAAAAACAACAATACACTTTTTTTGGGGTAACTCAGAGTGTCTTTGGCTTAGTGATCATGACCCTATTTTTGAATCAATTTAAGTGAGTTGAAACTAATCTTTGGGCTTCACCTCAAGAGGCCCCACACTTGGGCGCAACTCTTGAGGTAGCTATCAAACCTGTGATCATTGTCCATGGTTTTCATGGCTCTACCTTCTTGTCTACACTTGAGGGCTCAACAATAATATGCTTGTATTATATTTAATATTTACAATTCCCTATTCGAATCTAGCCAACCCATAAAAATATTATAATTATATATTCATCTAAAATGAAATTCAATTGAGATTCTAGAACAAGCACAATATAAGTTTCAAAAAGATTTTAAAAGGAAATTGCACAATATGTTTTATTGAAAAATACATCTTTTTCTAGAATTTCAAAGTCAAAGATTTTAACAAAAAGGCTGCAAGGAAAAATATCTACATACTTGTAGTTTTGTCAATGATAATTTTCACTATGTTCACCAGTACTTGATCCTCTTCCTGCCCCCAATCTTTTGTTCCTCTCCCCTATGTATAACCCTTGAAGAATTTTCTTTCATTTTTTTGTTTCTGCTTATTTTATTATTAAAAATCTTATTTTAATATTTTCTTCTCTTTATTATATTTTAAAAATAATCAACAAGATCATGCAAACTAATAAAAGATTTAAGAAATTGTTTTGACATGCAATTTTATGCAAAATTCTTTTCTTTTTTTTTGATAGGTAAGAACATTTTTTTTATTAATATAAAGATTAAAAGATGAGTACAAACGTCTGCCACGCAGGAAAAAAAGCCACTATAGCCAAAAAGCCACCACCTTCCCAAACAACAGAAACCGCCTACAGCTAGGCAAGAACATACCGAGATCATAGCAGAATTAACCAAAAAAGCATGATCAAAAGACCGAAAAGAGACTACACCGCAATCAACAACTACCAACAGAAGATAATGGCCAAACCCTACCCCAGAGCAAAAAAACTTCCAACACCCACATTACATAAACTTGTTTAATTTTGCAAAATCCTCAAACTCAGATTTCCAGCCAATTTCACCAACCGCGACCAGACCAAAGAATTTCTTCAAAAATTCAATTGCTGCCCCCGCCAGCATCCGGTGCCGCATCAAACCTGGCCCATGCAGGTCCAGAAGGAAAGGGAAAATCTTAACCGTGTCCTCTTCTTGAATGCGATCCACGTCACGGGGCCTAGGGCAACCTCTGCCTTCAATTATCACACGTAGGGCTTCATCCACGCCTTCGACCAAGTCCTCACGAAACATTTTCACCATCAAATTCTTTGCAACAGCCTTCAAAATCCTCAAATCCAAAATGGAAGCCAGGAAACGCGAGGAGACATGCAGATTATCGCGACCATACTCACCATTTTCCAAATGGCCCGTACCCAGAATCATCTTTGCCGCCACAACCACCAACGGATCATTGTTAAGCAAAATTCTTTTCAAATGTTGGTCCGTAATTACCCTGAACACCACTTGTCTTGCCGACGACTTCAAAGAAATCGGTGTGTCTACACCAAACCGAGCCAAGCCCAAAATAGAAACTTTGACCACAAACTTCGAGCTTTTCGCCATAAACTCAGCTACAGAAGAAACACTCGGCTTTGGAGAAAACGAACACACACAAACACCACAACCACAAGCCACAAAAACCGAATGCCAAAAAAACCTTTGGCCATCAATAAATAAACAAGCTTTACCCACCATATCGCTGCCATCAACCACAAATGGTACCCAAACTAGCACGTGGGATGTCCTTGCCGGACGAAGAAAATCCTTTCCCATTAAATTCACTCCGAAAATACTCATGAGAACAGGTGTCGTATCTATCCTTGATATCCTGCCAAGAGCCTTCAACAAGACTCGACACGCCTTCCAAACTCACCGCCACCGCAGCCTTTTGATCGTCGACACTCGGCCAACGTGGCATCCAATGCCACCTCCCTCCACCACCTTGGAGGGACACCCTCCCTTCCACCCACAATTTTATGCAAAATTCTTAATATAAATTTGAGGATAAATATAAGATAAAACATAACTACTATTTAATATTATTCACATGCAAAACACTAACATAAACATGAGGATTAAAATTAAATTAGGAAAAATAAATATTATTTAAAGTTTATCCTCATGCAAAACACTAAGATAAATATCAAATAACTATTTTTTTAATGTTATCCTCATGCAAAACACCAAGATAAATATCAAATAACTATTTTTTTTAATGTTATCCTCATGCAAATTATATTAAATTACTCATTTAGATTTTGTTCTGTTTCTACTTATTATATATTTTTTTTTGCATGAACAAAATTATTTTAGATATTATTATCATTGTTTAATAATTATTTAATATTATCATTATCATTATTTCATATTCAATTAATAATTTTTTTCCATAATTAATTAAAATATTATTTATAAGGTTTATTTTCAAATTCTACAAGGGGTTGTGATGCCATGGCTTTTGTCATGAAGTCACATAAAATACAGAGAACTCACTTCTAGTGCTAAGCTCTTATAATGATCACGATTCACACCTCTTTTGTTCTCTTTTGGTCTAGCATGGTTGTAGGGTGACCTTTTGCACACTAGATTTTGCAACATTGTCCCAAGCTTTGGCCAATGCCTTGCCCCACTTGCCCAACATCTCTAACCAAATTGCTCCTATGAGGAATCTGTTTCAAGACTTCAACCTAGAGCTATATAGCCACTATGGACATGATGGGGATTACAAAGTTTGAAGATGGGAACATGTACCTTTATCCATCCCCCTTTCTATAGTTATAGGCCCCTGACCTCCTCAACTTCCTTGACTTGTTGATAAGTCGAGGACCTGTGCCTTAGGGGGTCAAGCAGAGATAGCCATCTTATGGCCCCCATTTATTATATGGGCCTTCCAGAAGAGGACCCCCACTTTTCTAAGGGACTGTGCTTGTCCTCGACCTCCTGACCTATCAAGAAATGGGTTAGGTGCTTAGGGAGTTGGTAGCAACAGGATATGTAGAAACCAACCATAAAACTTACATTTTTTTCTCATCTAGTTTTTATGTTTTTCATCTAGAATGTGAAAATATGTGGGACAGCCAATAACATTCAAATTCTCAACACTTGGCTATCTTTAATGATATGCATCAAACAGTATCTTCTTTCTGCTCTGCTATGGTGGATCCCAAATTTTCTGCACCTGAATAAATTCAAGAGTCCCAATCTCTTGAGCATGCGCATTGCAGTTTTAACCTGCATTTCTTCCTCTTTGCCACCTTATTCTGCTACAGAGAATATGGAACAGTTTGCTTCACTTAATCCCTTTGTAACCGTGCACAAAATCTTTTGCAATCTTCATTGTTTACTCATCCACATTGTCACACTGTAACCTATTTGATGGTTTATCATATCGATTCTCTGCAAAGACCTTAAAATTTCTAAAATGCTCAAAAACATGTGATTTGTTTTATGAATCTAAACAAATGTCTTTTTTGAAAAAATATTTAGCTCCTCTATGTGACAACATCTGTATTAATCCACAAATGTTTCTGTGTTCAACTTGATCAGCTTACCGGTTCTAGATGTTTCATCCTTTGAGAATGTACACCTCTTGTTCACATGCCTGCATCCTTCACATATCTCCAATTCTGCATTCCAACATTTTCTTGTTGGTCTAAGCTCCATGGCTTGTGCACCAGCATGCCACTTAATTTTCCATATTTTCTGTTTGGAGAATGGATGCGTATGTTGTTTCGAAAGTCTGTATTGTTCACAAAACCCTAGCTCTTCTGTCTACCATGTTCTAATTGACCAAAGCTTCCGATGCTTGTGCACCAAAATACTCAAACCTATGATAGTGAGGGTTGCTTTCAGTCACTTATAAATGGCATCAACTGTGTTTCTTAAAGCTCCCTTTACCTCTTGTGCGCTATATTTATACAATTTTAACCTTCTTAACTTTAACAACCACTTTTCCTGCCAAATATTGAAAATTTAACTGGTTGAAATGAATTGCACAACATATCTGCATAATTTATTTTTGTTATTGCCAATAGGCTCCTGGTGAAGATTGGTTCATGTGTAACATCCCAATTTTTTTTATATGTATCATCAAACACTTGGAATCCTTGGGCCATGAACCCCTGCTTTCTACCATCACTGTATGTGCCATATCTTACTTCTAGAGAAGCTTCGCATTGCACAAGTCCAGGAGAATCATTGTAAGGTATTTATTATTTACCATCTTTTATTGCCCATTTTCTGATCTCATTTGCTAAAATAGTAGCCTTGATTTCTGTGCCATCAACTCCTCACTATAGATCATTACAAACACTTACATTCGTATTTTCTGAAGATTGAAACCTTTACCATCAAATTGCTCCACCAACCACTGGTCTCCTGCTATGGTTGTTGCTATCCTTCAATATTTTAATCCAAAATTTTCTGCCATTTTTGTCAGAAGCTTTCTCAAACAGATATCAAGTTTTCCTGGAAATCTCAATTGGGTGCAAAATTTGAGAAAAAATGGAGTATGTAACACATTGTACATAAATAGAAAAAGATAACAAACAAAGCATAAACAATTACAAATGAAAACTTTACATTTGAAAACTTCCGCCTCTAGGAAAGGTGAAAATTTTCTTGTCTGCTCCATTGAGCTCTGCTTCTCCTCCAAGCTGCAAAATTTAATAGCTGAAAACTGTAGTAGCCAAAAGCCATCATATTAATAGATCCAATCTTTTCTTTCTACTTCTAGTATTGGGCATTTGAAAAAAATTCCTTTCTTTTCAGAGTATAGTTCAATGTTGATCCATTCTCTCTCTCTCTCTCAGCTTAATCATCTTCAATCTTAGACTTTTGTCACCTTGCCTGCAAGTTATTTATATAGTAGACATTTTGAAAAAAAAAAATGATTTGTAAGATGTGGGTTCTATTGGGGTCTACTCCCTTAGATAAAAGAAACTACAATGAGAGAGAGAAATACAAGCTGCTCAAATTAACCAGCACACGACTTGCTAGCCAACCTATTTTTCTTATGGGATCTCAGCATCATCTGAGAAGAAGCCTTATTAATAGGAACAAATTTCTGATTAGAGACAGTAGTCCAAACATCCTCCTCATGGACATCTGCATCAAGGGCAGAAATCTATTCTAAACAAGGAGGGGAGTCCAAAACCAAACATGTAGGCAACAAAGAAGGAATATAAGTAGGCAGTGAGGTCCGAACTCTAGGGTACAGGGGCCCTAAATTCCTTTCTTTTCAGAGTATAGTTCAATGTTGATCCATCTCTCTCTCTCAGCTTAATCATCTTCAATCTTAGACTTTTGTCACCTTGCCTGCAAGTTATTTATATAGTAGACATTTTGAAAAAAAAAAATGATTTGTAAGATGTGGGTTCTATTGGGTCTACTCCCTTAGATAAAAGAAACTACAATGAGAGAGAGAAATACAAGCTGCCTCAAATTAACCAGCACACGACTTGCTAGGCAACCTATTTTTCTTATGGGATCTCAGCATCATCTGAGAAGAAGCCTTATTAATAGGAACAAATTTCTGATTAGAGACAGTAGTCCAAACATCCTCCTCATGGACATCTGCATCAAGGGCAGAAATCTATTCTAAACAAGGAGGGGAGTCCAAAACCAAACATTTAGGCAACAAAGAAGGAATATAAGTAGGCAGTGAGGTCCGAACTCTAGGGTACAGGGCCCTAAATTCCTTTCTTTTCAGAGTATAGTTCAATGTTGATCCATCTCTCTCTCTCTCTCTCAGCTTAATCATCTTCAATCTTAGACTTTTGTCACCTTGCCTGCAAGTTATTTATATAGTAGACATTTTGAAAAAAAAAAATGATTTGTAAGATGTGGGTTCTATTGGGGTCTACTCCCTTAGATAAAAGAAACTACAATGAGAGAGAGAAATACAAGCTGCTCAAATTAACCAGCACACGACTTGCTAGCCAACCTATTTTTCTTATGGGATCTCAGCATCATCTGAGAAGAAGCCTTATTAATAGGAACAAATTTCTGATTAGAGACAGTAGTCCAAACATCCTCCTCATGGACATCTGCATCAAGGGCAGAAATCTATTCTAAACAAGGAGGGGAGTCCAAAACCAAACATGTAGGCAACAAAGAAGGAATATAAGTAGGCAGTGAGGTCCGAACTCTAGGGTACAGGGGCCCTACATCCGAATAAGGCATAGAATGCTTAATTCTTCCACAGAGGGCTGCATGCCACGTGGAGTAGATGCAGAGCTCAAAAGCACCATGAGAGGACAGTGCAAGCTCCAAAACTGAAGAAGCCACTGCTTCCCCATCTGAGCACTCCAAAAGCAAAAATTTCATAGACTGGTCCTTTGGAATCAAAACGGGAGGCTAGGATGGCAAATACACAGCTGCTGCAAAAAGGCCATCCCTAGAGAGAGTGGAAGCAATCACAACATATGAAAGAGGCTTTAGTGTGGGAGGGACCTCTTGAGAAACCAAATCTGAAGTACCTTGAAGTGACACATGATGCAGCTTAATATCCTTCTACCAGGTAGCTTGATTAGTGGCCTTTTTCTTACCTCTAGTACAAGCATCAGACATATGCCCAAGACCATAACATATATGACACCTGAAAGTTGCCCCTTCATAATCCAGCTGCTGTTTCCAAATACAATTTTCTACTTGGAGCCAAATTTCTGCCGGAAGCTCCATAAAAAAGTCCATCTTAACCTGGATGTGAGCACAGGTTGGATAGGAGAGAGCAAAATAGACAAAAACTGCCGAGAGAGTTACCAATAGATTCCAGACCAGAGTCAATTCAAAACTGCAAAGGAAGTTTTGGTAGCCAAAACCAAATCAGCATCACCGAGAAGGATTCTGAGAGAGGATTGAAAGCTGGATACCATGGCTTCATTAAAAGTGCAGCCTTACCCCAAAAACAATGTCCCTCTTCAAGAAGCAAAACCCTGTCCTTTTTTGACTCACAAACAACAAAACTTTCCTATGCACATGGATAAATTTCAACACCTTGCTTAAGCCAGGATGAAGATCTGATGAGCTAGGCCAAAACTGATCGAATCTGCTAATTAAACCTGACCCTGCAAGGCAAGTTTCCTCATCCACAACATGCATTCCCAAATGAAGCTGAGTCTTACCAGAACATTTAACTGGGCATAAACGCTTTGACAACAGAGGACAGCTCACTGTCTCCACAGATGAGGGAAAACCATTCTTTGACAAATAAAGCACTTCCTTCAAGATTCTTAAGGCTGCAGAAGCATAGGGGCATTGAATGAAAGAATCTACAGCTCTGGCATGCAACGCAGACAACACAAGATGAGCAACATTCCATGTCTAGAAGGAACAATGATGTCATCAGGCACAACAACATTTGCATGGCTAAGAGTAGCCATGGCTACAGAAGTTACACTACTGCCAGGGAAATGGCAGCCAAACCAGCTACATCAAATAACAAATGCCTACTAGGAGAGTTGGACTCAATGGAGGCACAAGCACCAGGCAAAACTGAACTAATAACCTTATGAACCACACCATAAGCTTCAGTATGGTTGAAGGAAGAGAAGCCACAGAATTGCAAGGAGTGGGGATCATCTTTTTAGTAGTTACAATTTTTACTTTTAAAAGAATTTTGTCATTTTTTCTCATTGTACTTCGTGAATCTTATTGCCTAAAATATAACAATTTTTTAACCTCCTGCATTTTGCTTTTCTACAAACTTGGTGGCTATGTTTGAAACTATGGAAATATTTGTAATGAAGAGAAACACGTATATGAATAGAGACCTTTATTTTTGTTACTGACATGTTTAACTTATTAAGTTTTATGTAGAAAAAATTAGTTTTCCTTAGAGGAGAGTCTTTTGAACTTGTTTCTTTTTTCCAAAGTTGGCATTTATTCTGGTACATTGTGATCCAAGCTTCATCTTCCCAAGCCCATTCTTTTGGCCAGAGGTGCATTCAATTCATTTTATATGGTTTGGGGTAATACACAACCACCTCCTTTGGTTGACAGTATGTCCAAGATCACTATTCCACCCTTACAGTACCTCCAAGTCACCATTCCATTCTCACTAAAAACCAAACCTATAATTCCAATGACATGATCATTCTTGGAAGATTGGTTATGCCATTAGAGTGTACACCAAGTCTGATGACACACCATTGGAACTATTGTGGCCTCAGCTACCTATTGTCAAAGACACTCAGTTTAACTCTGCACGTGCCGTACTGTAGGGTTCCAATAATGTTGTTCTCATCGTTGATAAGCAGAATGTCTCATAAGATTTGAGCTCTTCCCGCGGCAGGGGAACTGCCTATGGGCTAGGTTTGACTGTTACTGTTTAACAGGACTCAACCTAACCTCTGAAAGAGCAACTGTTTCGTCTTCTATGATGGATCTCAACTCCTCATGGCATTGTATGATTATGTATGTGCATTTAGATGCTTGCTATGGTAAGCCAGAAATAGATTGAGAAAGATAGACAGTCATGCATCTTCAAGAGTATGTCATGTATGGAATGTTCAGGTAAGTAAAACATTTTCTATGACAGTTGTAATATCTTTCCTATGCATCATTCTATGAACTTCATTATATCATTCCTAATCATTGTTTATACTCTAATATTTGATATTTTTTTCCCTATTATACCTCATCTAGGTTCTAGCAATTTAGGGTATTGTCGTCCAGATATTCGTAGGACCTGGATCACATTTGCTGCTTGTTTGAGCTTGCAGTTTGCAAATGAAAATTACATTGCTATCAATGTTTTGCTTAAAGTATGCTTCAACAAGTTGATTCTCTTCAGAAAAATTATCCTCTAAGCAATAATTTATATAGAAAGTGCTAAAATTTCCAACTTGGGTTATAAGCAGTGCACTTAACAAAATACTATAATCTACCTCCCAGGCAAAATGACTTGCTTCACATGGTGTGTAACTGTACAATTACAATTTCGACCCATAAAAAATTTACATTGTATTTACATTGCTTCTAGAAACTCAGTCATGGACTGTAATCTGGGCATGCTATGTGTGTTTTGAAATTTGAAGAGGTTAATTTGTTCAATTTTTTTGTGGAGAGAATTCATGGAGAAACTATATGTAAAATGCATGATAAATGTTCATAATGGTATGGTATAAGCACATTCTTGCAAAAACATAAACGATTGGGATGTATTGTTGAGTGAGACAATGTATAAAAATAGGATATTCTAAAAAACCGAACTGTTTGAACTAAATATTTAATGATTATGCCACCAAAATTCTAGTTAGAGAAACCATATATTTGTTGTATTTCAAAAATATTAAAATTTACAAGTAAAATCTGAGTAGACTGTTTGACTGGGAATTGATTATGGTTGGGACTTGGGTGAACAAAATCAAGCTATAAAAATTAAAAAGTACAAGTCAACCTATCTAATTTTTTTGAAAACCTAAACCATAACCCTAACCCAACTTTTTTCTGATTAAATCACAGTTTTTTGAAAAAATATTTATCTCTTGGTTCTGCTAATTTATTCCTGAGAATATTTTTTGCTACTATGGTGTAGACTGTAGAGGAATGATATATTCTCAGCAGCAGTATTTCTTGACATTCTTTCAGCTGCTGGATAAAGAATTTGCCTCGACAGTTCAGTCATCAATGCCTTTGTCTATTTCTATTCTATTCTGATTTTCATAGCAAGCTATAAATTGCAACTGAAATATTTTGTTTTGAAATTAGTGCTTCTAGCAGGCATATTTAAGAATTTTCGATGCTGTTCTTTTAGCTCTTTCATCAATTGCAGTTTTCTTGCTCAAGCATATTAAATATTTGTTCTTCTTTTGTTCCACTTCTGTTGGTATGCACTCTGAAGCAGGAGGTTGGTCATTTTTTGGAGCTCAATTTTTAGAGAATGAGATTATAAAACCAGCTCTAGTCAAGTGAGAAATTTTCAGTTGAGCCTGTTAAAAATTTCCTATGGTTTATTAAATTCATTTGTTCTTTTATAGTTTATAAAAGGGTGCTCCAGCAAATAGAAGATATTAATCAGCAAGCTCATCTGAAATTTGAGCACCTGCATTCATGGGAAAAATTAGAGATTAAGCTCCAAACAATTATCTATGTTACTTAGGTATGTTTACTGTCCCGAAAAACTACTTCACTATGAATATACAGTACTTGGTTTTTCTGGGACTTTCTCTGGTTTAGAGGTGCATTCACTGAAATGGGGAAAGACCGACTAACACATTGGACAATGAACAAAATAGTCTTTAAGACTTCTAAAAACAAACTCACATGCTGAAATCCTGACCTCCCAAGTATGGACTTTGTTGTTTCTCCTGATGAGCATGTTCTTTGCTAATGGTCTCCCATGATGAGTTTTTGCATTTGATTCATCTAATCAGAGTAGATTTCCATACAGATGTTGATCTCACGCTAATATTAGATATAATGATATTCTATATTTTAGTAGGCATGAGTTTTCCACATTCCATGAAGTTACTTTAAGAGTGCTTTTGAAGTCAACTGTGTATTTGTTCCTGATGATGGATCACTGAGTGTGATCCAAAACGTTGATACAACAATACACAGAGTTGGATCCAAAAGCACTCACACTAAGTCTATTTTATATTTGGATTAGAAGAGATATAATGTGATCTCAATACTCAATCCAAACAGAATAGTGAATTAGAGAAGAAAAGCACGTACCCATGATATTAGACAATAGCAGAGTGTCAAACTACTAAATTACATAAATAAAAAGTGGAGCCATGTCATGATCTATAAACTTGCTACACAATACTCGATACAAATATACAAGCTGCTGAATTTGAACCTATGTACGCTAATTTTTAATACATGATAGAACCATTAGTTGCCATCTACATTCCCATGCTGATCAGATAATGTAAATGTGCACGTAAATGATGACCATTTATAGCCACTACTTCAAGCATGAATGATAAAAATTGATGTGCAATTTCAAAAAGTTAAGTCACTATGTGATTAAATACACTAAGCATGAAAACAATAACAAGGAGGTTTTTTTTTTGGTAGTGTGTCAAACTATGATGTTTTTATCAAGGTTCAACTACATAGTTTTTGAGTCAAACTCATTGACCCATATTTTATGAGTAGTGTTTCACATGAGCCCATCTCTCATGAGCATGAATGGTCCACTTAGTACTCATTGCATCTAGATGATGCCCATGGGGTGAAGCATCGGGACTTCTTAGAAGGTCATCCATCCCAGTACTACTTGACTCAAACATATTTATCTATGGAGCTTCCCTCAAAATCAAGTGGAAATGTGGTAGCAAGCTAAGTGGCCCTGATCGAGGGGGAAATTCTATAGTTAAGTATGCTTGAATTGGAATAGTACTAGGATGGCTGACATCTTGGGATGTCTTGATGCGTTAACCCCATGAGCATCACTTAGATGCAATGAGTTTTTAACTGGGTTCAATGAATTTGACTCAAAATCTATGCTCTGTTAAATCATCATAATATAATGAAAACAATGAATTTAAATGCACATATATAAATAACACCCATACTCGAGATTAGCCCTGACTGCCATTTTGCAAAAATCTAGAATGGAATAGCACCATGCTTTCATTCTTTGATAAAGTGACCTAAATTGAATCAACTAAGTGGTGTACCTGTGATGTATATTGATTCCAAAACAAGTTGGAATCATTCTACATTCGACACTGTCTTGTACGTTAATTATTTGAGCTTCTTTAGTGTTCATCTTTCTTCTCTCAACTCTGTAAGCAGATTCAGTGGATTATTGCAGTTTGCATTTTAATACTCTAAAATAGTTTTCTCCGATTTAACTAAAAGGATATTTTCAATGGGATTTCAATGTTCATTTTGCTTCGAAGCTTTCGTTTCTTCACACTTCTCTGCCTCCAGTATTTTAAGGGGTATGGGATGCCCAGAAAGTTCTTTGATGTTTTGGGATATTAAAGTATCGAATTTGGACCCGTTTTTCTTCAATTGATATGTAGACGTATTACAATGCCCAGTGTCAATTTTAAACATTATTTTTTTGTGCAGTCATTTGCCTAAGTTATCAAGAACGTCACTGTATTCAGTCCTCTCAAGGGGTCAACCAATAAGTTTAGATGTGAATTTTTGTGGGCGCGGGGGAGTCTGTGTTACAATGCTATAGTTTCAGATTAAAATGAGTTTAACTTCAAGCAAGTTATTGTTAAAACTCAGTGAACTGTTCCTGCACATTTTTCAAGTTCATGATTCATATGACAGTATTTTAAAATGAAAATTTGAAATAGACCGCGCACGTTGAAATACATGAATATTTATGGCTCTTACACCTTTTGTCCATGCTTCCACCAAATAGTTAACTGGGCATATGCCATGTGGCACTGGCATTTTAACGTGGCTTGAATTTTATTTAAGGATATCAGATTGATTAATTAATATCTCATCTACATAGTACACCGCATTCGCGTCAGGTTTGAATTTCAAAATAGCGACTTCAGTGTATTATTCAATTGCCATTTACTATTCTAGATGGTATTTGGCTATTTCAATAAAGAAAGAAAAAACACTATTGCAAAGGGTGATTTACGAAGTTATTATGAACTATTTTTTAATTTGTGATTTTGTTAAATTTATGGTCAGAGTGTTTTTGATATTAGGGATAAACAGATTTTGAAGGGATCTGTAACCCTTTACAATTCAGAAAAAAGCCAGGCTGCCGAAAGGACAGCCTGCAACACTAAAAAACCCAGCTCCCAAACCAAGAACATCAAGATTTAGACTTAGAATTGCTCTTGTGGGAACGAAGCATCATATCAAAGGAAGGCCCGGAGGGTTTTGATTTTTTCCTTGTTACTGTAATCTAGCCTTCTTCCACTTGTGTTGCCTTAGCCTGCCAAGCCAGCACGCTACTATCTTGGGATTGTTCCTTTGCAGCCATGGGGGTATCTTCATTGATCGTTTTTGCAGATTTTTCTGACAAGCTGCCTAGAGTAGGAGAAAAAGCATCTCCAACATTCAGAGACCTTGACCTTAGCTCAAAACGAGTGGAAGTAATAGCCCCCCCCGAAGGAGCATCCTTAGAGGAAGCTCCACAAGTCTGTGACTCAGAGGCAACCACCTCTGAGAAGCTCATTTTTTTATCAGATTTCTTCTCAACCGTATAATGACGATGAGAAGCGCCATTCCACCAAGTTGCCTTATGTATTTATGGTCAGATTGTTAAGATTGAAGTTAGAAACATAATCACTAGAGGTGGAAATATTTATTAAATATATTGATATTTCACTATTATGTTCAAAATTTTGTTAATTTTTTATTTTTTCAACAAATTTGAAAAGTATATATCTAATGAATTAATTAAGTTCTTTTGATGATTGAGATAGAAAGTTTAATTAAAAGATAAAAAAGTAATAGATAAATGATTTTTGTCATAAAATAAAGATATAAAATTTGCTCAACAATAAACATTAAATAATAAACCTAATAAAATAGATAAATAAAATACATTTATTGTTTTTAATTATGTATTTCTCACTTTCTTTGCACTACTCTTCTAATAAAGTTTACACACATGCACATAACTTCATCTAGATCCTCATCTAGAGAGTTGTTCACCAAGTTTCTACATGAGCCCCATGTCATTGATATTAAACTAGTTTGTCTTCTTCCTAAAAGACATGAAACACAAGCAAAGTATTTGAGCCTTGACATTCAACCTCAAGGTCCATCAAACTGTCTGGTGAGGCTTTTTGACAAAATGGCCACAAATAAATGCAAGCAGGGACACACAATGATTAAGAACAAAATTGCAAAAGCACTCATTGACTGACATAATTTATTGTTCATTTAGTTTGTAGAAGTCTTTGAATGAGCAAATTCTATAAACTTCGTCATTAGGTACATCTTTTGGTGATTAACAACCCCATGTTTCAAGTAATCTTAGATGTTCATATTTTTGAGGTCAAGGTTAATGTAGATAGCATTTGATAACTTGTTAGATGTTAGAATCTTATTTCTCCATGAATTTCTTTCATTGTGAAGTAAAGATCAAGATTACACTTTTGAAAGTCTTCAACCATCAAAAGTGGTGGCAAGTGCTTGCACTTTGGGAGGAAGACCAAACAAGAAGAAAATTTAAACCTACTTGGGAAATTGTCTTAAAAACCCTAAGGATGAAGACTATCTTGAAGAAGTCTATAATGGTCATTACATGCAATGGTCACAATTGTAGCAAGGACATGGCTAATCAGTCCAAGCCTATACTAATAATTTCCATAGTCTGCATGCAAGAATAAGTTTGTTTTAGAGAAACATTGATTCCTCAAGTATCACAATGACCTCTGACCATCCATTCAATCCAACTTGAAGCTGGTTAGATAGCAACAATCATATTGGAAGATAATAGTCATACATATTTCTCAAAGTATGTCATCTACAAGATGAATATATAAAAAAACACATTTATTATTTCAATTTTATGTATCTTTCTTTGCACTACCCTTCTCATAAAGCTTTTACACACACACACACAACATAATTTAGCTCCTCATATAAAGAGTCATTTGATGAGTTTCAACCTTAGCCCTAGATCACTTGTACACTAGTTATTGCATTAATGAAAAATAGATCAAAATGGACATACAAATAATGAGAGAAATGCAAGGTATGTATTTTTTCCATTACATAAATAAATTTATTTTCTTTATATTTAAAATTTCTTTTATCTATAATTTAAGAAATAAATTTTCAAATAACATAAATGTTTGGAATAAAAATTGTAGCTTTAACATATGTTATTGATTCAGTTATAAAAATTTAGCTAATTGACATGGCTCAAAATTAGCATTGGAAACTTGCTAACATAAGGTACCCAACTACATGGTTTTCTCTCTAATAGATTTTCATTAAAACAATATATTGCCTTAAAAAATTGTTGCTTGTCCATTTCTACCAATTTTAAGCATTAACATTGTCATTATTTGGGTGTGTATACAATTGTAGAGGGGAAATGCAAACCTTAATCCCTAGTAGTCTTGATCAATTGTCACTTCAATTATTCCCACATCTTGGGTCATACCATAGGTGCATATATCTCACTTGAATAGGCTTACGCCTACAACCCTGTCCTCCCAAACAAATATCTTTTCCTTCCTTCTAGAGATGACTCTTTTAGAAATTATGATTGTTGCATGTTTGCTTGTGTGCCTATTGATTCAAATTGATCACCTAGGATTATTTATCTAAGGACTAGCCCTAGGCCACTAGTTATAATCAAGGAAGAAAGAAAATCTAAAGAATAAAAAATATTATTATATCATATCAAAAAGCACTAGTAAGAGCATCACTTTCATATATTTTACATTAACATTTATTAAGATAATTCACTAGGCATTCTACATATTTTGTCTTGCATCTTTAATCATTATGAAATTGGCTAAAGGATTTGACTCGTCATAAAAAAAGTTTCATACTTCCCTTTATCTACAACAAATCCTAAAGGTGTTTCTTAGCATCCCACTTGTCTTAGGGAAATGTATAAGAAAATGTAGTAGCTTCTAAAGTACATTTTAGCAAAGGATATAATCATGCTTAGGAAAAGCATCTACAAACTGAACTACAGGTGTGGTCAAGTACCAAGAAATCTCAAAGTTTAGAGATGAATTGTCATGGTTAGATAGGTACAAACATAATTCCAAATTGCTAAATTCAATCGTCAAGTGCATTTTACAGCTACATCTCCAACATTGCATCATTGACATTCATAAATTGACAAAGAGCTAAGTGATATTCAAATTATCTTTGCATTCGTCATTCTCAACCCATGTTAATTTAGGTTTGAATATTAGTTATTGATTATTTTCCATTTGAATTAGACAACTAAATTAATCATATGGCATGTTTTAATTCTCTATATTTTGTTGAGCCTTGTCATTTTGAAGCCCTCTAGTGTTTTTTTCTTGGGGTTTGACCTTCTAATTTTCTAGTATATATTTTTATTATATATACATCTTTATTAGAATTGAAACTTGTGTGCGTTCATATATTTTTCTTGCTTGATCAACCACATAATAGGTGTATACCAACGCATCTTCCTAGGTCTCATATTCCCACCTAATCTAGCCCTAAACTAACACTTTAGTTGCCATGGATAATGTCAAGTCTCTAATTATTGAAAGTTTGATTGGATCTATGTACCTTAATGAAGAGAATCCTTTTGACTACGGGTTTCATCTTGAACATAGAAATTCAAATAAAATCAAAATGGCTAACAAGTTACGAATGACAAGGGAGAATAATACCAAGCTTGATAATGATGCAATCCTTTAGCTTTAGTAGTTGCACTTCATAATTGTCTCATGACCAAATTATCTAATATTGAAGTGCTCAAGGAAATTGACCAAATTGTGGGTGAGACTAATGTTGCTAGCAATGCTCCCCCTTAGTCACATTCCCAATTCTCTTCTTTCATCCTACCTTCCCAACCCTAATATCCCACCTTCCCATCCAACACCCCACTTCCTCCTCCATGCCCATGGAATTTCCATCCCTTCATCAAATAGGTCCATCTCAATCTATTCTTACAACCACCTGCCATATCCACTATACTCCATTCTCCTTCACAACCACTAATCCAACCCATCCCTATCATCTCTTCACATCTTATTTTCCAATCATTCCTCCCTTCTTCCACAATTCCATCCCAAGCTATTTACACCCCCCTCATCACCCTAGAAATAACCATCCTTTCCACCAATGTTGCCCAATATTCCTTACAAAGCACCATGAAAAAAATGAGATTAAAAAAATTAATACTCCTCTCCAAAGATCTAAAAAAGATCTCTCACAATCTTACCCACAATCCTTCAGCATATCGCATACTCACCTATTTATTCCTAAAGGGTTTTGTGGCACCTCGATTTGAATTGTATAATGGGAATGGTAAGCCTTGACCCACATTAGGTCATTCAATGTCATGTGTGCACTTTATTGATAATGGTCAATGGATTGCTAAATTATTCTCATTTAAAAGATTGTGTGCTAGAATGGTTTTTCTCATTGCAACATGGTTCCATTAATGCATTGCTTGAGCTAGTGAATGCCTTTGTCCAACATTTTCAAGTTAACATTGGCCTAAAAGTTACATTTTCTAATTTGACTTCCAATGTAAGCAATGAAATAATAAAAGATTAAACAATTATGTTACAAGATTTCAATCATTTATTCCACAATTTTTTTATGCATGAATATTCAAGCTTATTAACTGAAGTTGTTGGAGGTCAATATTTTAAAATATGGCTCATATATTACTCTTACATCTTCCTCCCACTCTTCCAAGTGTAAGGAAGTAAGGGGTACCAAAGTCAACTTCCTACACTAATATTGAGAGGGGAATTATACAAAAAAACTTTCAAATATGATCTAATATAATTATAGAAAATACATAGACATATAAATTAACAACATAAATAATAGTGTGAAATGATAATTAGATTACATATAGATTATACCATTTTGGACAACAAGACTAAAAACATAAGATATTAATTTTTGACATTCAATGCATACAACCAAATTGAATTTTACATTGCAATCATCTAGCTTATAAAATCTTATTTTGCAAACTACTTATAGGAAAGTAACTTCCAAAAACTAACTATTCTAACTTAATATGAACTAACATTTATTTATTTATTTATCTAATTATTTATGTAATATTATTCCAACACACACACCCCCCCTCCTTATTACATCAATTTGATCAAAGGGCAAAAAATTGCAAGGACTAAACACAATAGCCCTTCTGGAAATTTTTATGAAGCATATCCATCAATTCTCCTCACTCACCTAGAAAACACCAAACTTAATCCATCAGTGGATCTCTTGACTGCCAAACCTACAAAATACTTGTGAATTGAGATATACTCAATTATTAATGATTATACCAATCGTATGAATAAAAATAAACTCCATTATCCATAAGAAAAGACATCAACCAATTGTGTATCGAGATTCACTCAATCATCCACAACAACACAACCACCAATCAACTATGAATCTAGACTAACTAAATTATCCACAATAACACTCCTTTATTTGTGGATAGAGACTTATTCAATTATCCACAGTAACACTCCTCTATTTGTGGATTGAGACTTGCACAATTTTCCACAAGTACACATGCAAAACTATGGATCAAAACAAACTCAATTATCCATAGATACCACTCACCAAGTCTACAGATCGAGACAAAATCAATTATTTACAAACCAAAAAACAACTTCCATGCCCCCTTATTCCATGAAGGGATTCAAGATGAAATCAATTCTTCCCATCCAAGGTATCATCTCTAAGTGAGAAGATAACTCAAGTTGAAAATAGACCTCCATCGTTTGATGCCTCCTGCCTCCAATATGTCATCTTTATGCTCTATCTTGCAAATGTGGCATGTGAGTCTCTGAGAACTTGAAACCCTGCCAAGTGTAGCACAAATGGCCTCGAAAGTACAAGCATAAGGTGATATGAAAAAACATTCATTTTAAAGTGTTGGATACAATGTGTTCCAAAAATATTATAAAGTTTATACCTCTCCATTGCACTTAGTTCAAAACTATCTCTCTCTCTCTCTCTCTCTATATATATATATATATATATATAGATATATAATTGAAAAATACTTAGTGAGCTTTGAACTAATAACCTTCAAAATTATATCAACATCTTAAGTTTCCTCATCTCCATCCGTTCTAAACATAATCTTGACATATTATCAACTTTATATGTGATGTATAAAAAGATTTTAGAAAAAACAAAAATATGAGACTTGAAACCATGATTGAACAAACTATAAAAGCTCTCCCAACCAACTATTCTATATTATAATCCTTAATCCAAGTTTGATAAAATGATCAACTCATATATTATATTTGAAGCACTAATCTTTTCTTGACATCATTCACCGAGTCATTTAGTCATCATGCAAACCTTATTCACAACATAAATGGTTATTAACACTACCACGATAGACCTCCAAGGCTAGATCCAATGACTATTTGGAACATATTTGTTTATTGAGTATGCCTTTTCTGTCCACTACAATGATGGGCTTTAGTATGAAACAATATTCATTCACTAAGTTGAATATTCATTATACATCATAAAATACATCGAAGAGACCCAAATTTCGTATCAATGGGCGACTAAGGGTATACCTTGGTTAGGTCGCGTGGTTGTTTAAGCTAGCTCATCCAAATTGGCCATTTAAATCATTTCTTAGTTTTGTGTTTGCTGGAAAAAGTCAAAGATGAATATGTTTTTGACACTCACATGCAATTCACCTTCCCTTATGATGGAGATACACTTTAGTATCTAATTGATCTTATTACTTTTCTTCCCTTTGTTGGTGGATGGATGAGGTGTCAACTTCTTCTTGGTTATGAAATGACCTCTATTTGTTCCCATGAACTATCCACTCTTTGCTTATGGAGGCACAACCTTCTTTCGGCTTCAAAGCATTGATTTTAATTTATCACAAGGCAACAAAAAATCATTAACAAATTTTCTATTTAACCCATGGCCTACACAAGAATTTCCATAGAATACACAATGCTTCATTCTTATCAAGCATATGACAAAAAAATTCTTCAATTGTTTCCAACTATGGGAGAGGGGCCCATAGTGGAGCACCTACCTTTGGAGGTCCACGTGTCATGACACGTGGACCAAAAATTAATAAAAAATCGTCCACCACACCATTCATTGTGGACTCGCCAATTTTCTTTTTTTTGCCAAATTGGCTAAAAATCCACGTGTCACACTCCAATTGGTCCAACTTCATGATGAGCCCATTTGGAGGTCTGACCGATCACCAATTAGGTCCACCTTTAGAGATTGCATGAAGGGGAGTTGGTGGTGGGTTAGACGGACGTGTGGCAGCCGAACACCTCGCCACCCCCAATGTCCAGTTTAGAGCATTAATTGCGGACCACCTCTATGTTAGCTCCATCCAACAACATGCCATACGTGTCCCTTCCCATTTACTCTGCTTGACTGGCACGTTATTTAGAGGACAAAGTTCATTCAATGCTCTAAATTCTCACACATCCCACTCAATGTCATTCCTTTCATTTGCATTTGTTATGGAGTCTTTGTTTGGTTAGGCATCGATACATGTTCACCTCTGCATTTTGGAATTCCTTTTTGGCACCAATTCATGTTTGACTCTACCCATCGTTCAACCTCTATTGAACACACGTGAGTTATTTTACCTCACTAAGCTTGTACCATTTTCTTTGCTTCTTCGATTGGATTTGCATGCTCTTGCATGTCTTCAATGAGTTATAGGGTTTAAAAAAATTTCACTAAAGTGATTTTTTAATTCAACTGGTTTTATTCAATATGAGTTTTTAGTCTGAAAATTGGTTTATTATTTGTTTGTTATTACGAAATATATAAAAGGTTTCACTGGTTTTCATTTCAATGATATTCTGCGATGCACTTATAATATTCTATTCTTCAATGCACATTTAATCTGTAATTTGGTTATTTATTTGTTTGTTATTACAAAATATGTAAAGGGTTTCATTGGTTTTCATTTTGACAATATTCTAGCATGCACTTCCAATATTCTGTTCTTCATTGCACAAACATTTAGTCTGCAACTTGCTTTTTAATTTGTTTGTTATTACGAAATATGTAAATGGTCTCACTGGTTTTGATTTCGACTATATTTTGGCATGCACATCCAATATTCTATTGTTTATTGCATAAACATTGAGTCTGCATTTTGGTTTTTTATTTGTTTGTTATTACAAAATATTTAAAGGGTTTCACTGGTTTTCATCTCGATGATATTCTGTCATGCACTTCTTCAATGCACAAACATTCACTCTACAATTTGGTTTTTTATTTGTTTGTTATTATGAAATATGGAAAGGGTTTCACTAGTTTTCATTTCGATGATATTTTGGCATGCACTTCCAATATTTTATTCATTGCACAAACATTCATTCTGCAATTTGCTTTTTTATTTGTTTATTATTAAGAAATATGTAAAGGGATTCACTGGTTTTCATTTTGACTATATTTTGTTATGCAATTCTAATACTCTTCTTCATTGCACAAATATTCAGTCTGCAATTTGGTTTTTTATTTGTTTGTAATTAAAAAATATGTAAAGGGTTTCACTGGTTTTCATTTCGACAATATTATGGCATGCACTTCCAATATTTTTTTTTTCATTGCACAAACATTTAGTCTTCAATTTGGTTTTTTATTTGTTTGTTATTATGAAATATATAAAGGGTTTCATTGGTTTTCATTTCAACTATATTTTGGCATGCACTTCCGATATTTTGTTCTTAATTGTACAAACATTCAATTTGCAATTTAGCTTTTTATTTGTTTGTTATTATGAAATCTGTAAAGGGTTTCACTGGTTTTCATTTGCTATATTCTAGCATGCACTTGTAATATTTTGTTCTTCATTGCACAAACATTTAGTCTACAATTTAGTTTTACAAGTTTGTTATTACAAAATATGTAAAGGGTTTCACTAGTTTGACAATTAACCATAATTTGTCTTGTCCCAATGTTTAACCAATGTTCGATGATGTCTTTGTATACATTTATACAAAATCACATGAATTTGTATTTTTTTCTCTTCATTTCAGCCCTATACAAAAGTGGGTATATTGGGTCTTCTGGTATTTATGCAAATTGGGTATATGACTAAAATGAGGAACAAAATCAAACAAAATATATTACTATTTCTATAATACACACACACACACACACACACACACACACACACACACACACACACACACATATATAATTTGGTCTCTTCTATATATATATGCCAACATATGTACATGGCTAAAATGAAGAACAAATTAAAACATACACAATTTTATTTATGAAATTTATCTATATATATCTGTATATGTATATATGGCCACACAAAAGATAAATTATAAGTATTTCTCTAATTTCTCGAGATTTAATCCTGATAGCCGACATTTGAAATTTGAAATTTGAATGTTAAAATGGCCACTCTAACATATTAGAAATTGGTCCCTAATAGAATAGGGGGACCCATACTCCCATGGGCGTATGGGTCCTAGCCCTATTTTCTAGGACACAATGTATCGAGGGAAAAACATTA
This sequence comes from Sequoia sempervirens, assembly GCA_007258455.2. Taxonomy (NCBI): domain Eukaryota; kingdom Viridiplantae; phylum Streptophyta; class Pinopsida; order Cupressales; family Cupressaceae; genus Sequoia; species Sequoia sempervirens. Next base: position 21,672 of record VDFB02187877.1, on the reverse strand, counting down.
ATTACTTGCATTTGTTCAATGCTTGCAATTTATTAGAAAGTTGTACAAATGTGCTATAGAATGCATAATTTTAGGAAATTAGGGACCCAATTAGGCTCAATAATATAGGGGGAGCAAAACATAGTGTGAAATTGTCAAGGGTGACAATTACAACGCTACAATAAGCATGGTAAAAACATATCTCCAATTAGGAGTATACATGTCTAGGTGTTATTTGTCAGGTGGACCTCCTCAAGAGTTGAGGTAGAGGTTCCACCTCCTCTTTAAAATTATTGAAATATTTGAGATTTCCTCCTCTACAAGTATGTTCTCAGACTTTGGTCCAACCTTCTTGGTCTTGAGGGGTAGTTGAACCATATATTTCTTCCAATACCATTCTTGTTGCTACATTATGGAAGAGGTCTTAATATCTCCAACACTAACACTTCTATTATACATAAATTATCTCTTGCTCATAAGGTCCCAAAGCTTCTATCCTTTCATATTGACCCCATAGTCCATGAAGATACACATCATTGCCTTATTTTTAATTTTGACCACTTCCCTTTAGGAACACATGCATATGATTTTTTTTCTTATCCATGCCTCCATGATGGTCTTGTCAACGAGATTTAATTTAGGATACATGTTAATCAAATAATGTCATGGGAATTACTTTTGCCTAGAACTTCTATTCCAAGCTAACTTGATGCACATATTCCCAACCCTCTCCACCTACGTCCTATTTATTATTTTTGTAACCACATTATATATTGAGGGATATATGGATTTATCTAATGTCTTTCATTCCCACACCCCTTACAAAATATATTGAAATTTTTACAACAAAACTCACCATCATTGCTAGTTATCAAAACCTTAATCTTTTTTTTTGGTCTAATTTTCCAAAAAAGCCTAAAAATCCTTAAATTGACTAAAGAATTTAGATTTACTCCCGAGGAAATACACCCACATCCTTCTAGGATAACCATTTATAAATACATAATACAAAGACTTCAATATCAAAGGAACATTAACATGACTATATATATTTGAATGAATCAACTCCAATGCCTAGAATATTTGTGAGGACTCTAGAAAAACTAAATGCAATTTTTTTCCATCCGTAGTGCTCATAGAAATCAAATGTAAGAGTACAATTATTCATCTCCTCATCAAGATTTTTGTTTTTCAATATCCTAAAACCCATCTCACCTATATCATCCATTCTTTAGAACCATAACATTATCTTATCCATAAGTAGTTTGTTCTCAAAAGAAAGAGAATCTCAAGTACCTAGAAAACATGATTGTTAGAAGTAGAAACAACACTCTTTTTTGCTATTGGTTGTGATGGTGAAGGTGTATATTTTGCACGTGTCTTCACTAGATAAACATAAGAGCTATTGCAATATATAGTGAAGCACCCACTTGAAATAGTGCCCATGTGAACACCCTTAGTGAGCACCATATATTTTGACACTATCTTACACCCTCCACTAGACAAAATAACCTACACACTCACATTATTAAGATTTTTAACTAATAATAGGTTATGTGCCAAACTTGAGATATGTAAACCACTATTGATCCAATTCACTCATGCATCAAGGAATATAATTAAGAATCTACCATAAAAATAAATCCTAGATGATCTAATCATCACCAAGATAGACTACTCTTCATCACATTCATCATATACTTAAAAACCACCCCAGATGGGAGGGCATATAAAAGTATGCTATAGAGTCTATCAACCGTGCACCTTCAAATGTGCGTGCTTCCAAGGTCACACTAAAGACATTATTTATCCTCCTATGATTATCTATCAAAATTATCATCAAATTCTTTCTTTTTATTCTTTTTCTTCTTTTTATCCTCTTTGTAGTATCTTCTAAAATTCCCTATCTTGCTATAGTTCCAACACTTAACCTTGGAATTTCCAAGGGATTTGGATCTCCCATGGGATTTGGATCCAAACTATTCTTTCTTGCCCTTATTTCCATTCTCCTATGATCTTCCATGAACTAATAAGGCCTCTCTAGTGGATTTAAAATCTTTCACCACACCTCCTTTAAGAGTAAAGTGACTGCTACCTTATCCATATAATCCTTGAGGTAGTTCTCTCAATTTCCATCACCAAGTGATCCCACAAGTCTAGAAAAGAACATAAGAATTTCATATAATGTTTTATATTCCAAGGTTATGCTCACTCCAACAAATACTATTGTAATGGTCACTAGCATATGTGCTATGTAGGTCATTCAATTTTTATACTATATGTTATGAAATTTTATACCAAGCTTTCAATATGGCCTTGCATGTCCATGGAGGTGTTCTAATTGTTTACTCTCAATACTTTATAAGTTTTATCACTATATGTGATATTTTATATCAACATCAATGTGCTTTCTTGATGAGGTTTTGTATGTTGAAGTGAACAACCAAGATCTTCAACTTACAAAACCAAATAACCTCCAAAAGCAATAGAGAGAAGCAACAATGGAAGATGCTATTCCACCAAACAAGAATTACAATATGATACAATATGATCAAGATGTCCAAGATACAAAATATGCAAGAGATGCCTTGCTTATAAAGGCAAGGCGAGAGATAGGATTAGAGAAGATTATGACAAGTGTCTTAATCCTATCACATGAGACAACTAACTCATAACTACCTAGGATAATGTAAAGTATAGATATGACAACTAAGACTTCTAGAAGAAAGCTTATATTCTAAGTAAACTTAACATGTGAACTAAGTCCCCTAAGTCCCTAGTAAAGAATTAACTAGGTACTAGAATTTATTCACACCAACACCCCCCTTAAGTGCAACTTAGGGAGGAAAAAAACCAATGCAAAAATACAAAATATGGGTTCCAACAACAAGGCTTGATGAGGTATCCATGTACAAAAGAAACTCTCACAAGTGGATAAAAGGAGAAAAATCATGTGGGAGAAAAATCCTCTCCAAAAGAGAGAAAAAAATGTAAAGAAAAACAAAGAAGGAAGGAGGACTCATCAAGACCCCCCAAGGACAATTTCCTTCACTCCAAGCATTGATCGCAACTAACGATAGCACTGCGATGCCAAAGGTTTAGTGAAGATGTCAACAACCTGCTACTTTGTAGGCAAATAATCCAAGTTGAGAACATCCTGGATGAGTTGTTCGATGAAGTGCACGTGGATCTCAATATGCTTAGTACGCTAATGCTCCATTGGGTTACGAGAAATATCGATGGCACTTTGATTGTCACACCAAAGAGTAGTGGGATGAGTGGAAGGAAATGTGAAATCAGTCATCAACTGATGATGCCGCAAAATATTTTGACTAGCAAGAATTGCACCACGATACTTAACCTCTATTGATGATAATGCAATAGCAGTTTGCTTCTTGCATGACCATGCAATCATACCAGAACCAAGGAAAAAGACAGCCAAAAGTAGACTTCCGATCATTGAGATCACTAGCCCAATCTGAGTCAGTGAAGCCCGCAATTTGAGAAGCTCTTGATGTATAATGAATGACAAAATGTGTGGTGCCTTGAATGTATCTCAAGATATGTTTGGCGACCTTCCAATGACTCTCATGAGGCTCTTGAGAGAAGCGAGAGACAAGTCCAAGTGCAAAGGAAATATCAGGATGATTACATGTGTAAAGTACAAAAGACTACCAACCAACTGCTGATACAAAGTAGGATCAACTGTAGGAGTAGTGCAACTGGTAGACAATACAACACCTGGCTAAAAAGGAGTGGGGGAAAACTTGCAATCAACCATGCCAAATCTCTGAAGCAAATCAAGAGCATACTTCTATTAGAAAATGAAGATCCCCTCATAAGTCTGATGAACCTGAAGACCAAGGAAGTAATGTAAAAGACCAAGGTCGGTCATATCAAATTGTTCCATCAATGCTTGCTGAGTACTCCAAATTATGGAAGTGAAACTCCCTATGAGAATCAAATCATCCACATAGAGCACAAGAATGAGAAGATCCTCTCCATGTCTTTGAGTATAAATGGTAGGATTGGATGATGAGGGCTACACCGCCTGAAACCCACACAAACACAACAATAGATATCAAAACAGAAGATGCGAGACAAAAAAAACTCACTTCCAATTATTTTTCAAAAATGAAATTATAGATTCAGAAATTACAATGCTACAACCTCATGGGCTTGATTCATTACATCCAAATCAACTCAAAAAATAAAATCTAATATTCGGAGCCACAATCTGCACTAATGGAGCCTCCTTCTACAACCTCCATTTAACCCTTTTATTTTACCCAATAACTGCCCTAGAATGTTCTAGAAACTCTAACTTTCCTTTTTGTTTTGGTGCCAAAAGTCTTGTCGTTTGATTTCTTGCCTAGGAAGATATTTTAATGAAATTCACTTTTTAGTGGGGAAGGTTTGCGGGGCCATAACTTTTGATTTGGGTGTCTAATTTGTTGTCATAATATATCATTGGAAAGCTCTCAAAGAGATCTACAATGTCGAATCTATCAGAGATCATTTCGTCAACTTTTCAAGTTGTTTCGAGGCTTCTAAGGTTTTCATATTTGAATTAAAAGCTGCATTGGAGAAATTTCTTGGGACATAAACTTTAATAACTCCCAAACCTTATAGGGTATTAAAACGATTTTTTTGCCACTAGAAATATTTTTCAATTCTACTCCTTGGGGTAAATTTCCAGGTCCATACAAGCCCGTTTAGGTTGACATACTAAAAATAGTAAGTGACTTTTTTTCACTCTTTTTGACTTTTGATTGTCTTACACCCCTTAAGTACCATCATGGGACTCAAAACAACTAAAGAAAACAAGAAAAAATATTTTTTGGGTGATGCAAGATTGCTCTACACCACTAGATGCTCCTACATCAGACACCCAAGGTAATTTAAAAGGTGACCCTATCACTTCTCAAGAGTTAGAGGGAAACCAAGATGGTTAGCCACAACCTCAAACAACTATGATGAATCTTCAACATGCCTTTCTCTCCATTTCACCAAGTACTCTGCTTATTACCTGTTTCTTGTGCTTCTACCCACATGACTATCCAAAATTTCTTCTCTCCTCCTTTTCTGAAGTAGGTGCTGGAATATTCCAATGTGCTTCTATTATTTCTTCATCAATTCCTCCTTCATGATATTCTATTAAATTTGAAATGTTAAACACAAGTGAAATATGAATTTCATTAGGCAACTCTACCTCATATACATTTCCTGAACCATGCTTCTTCAGGATCTTGCATTGTCCAAACATCTTTATCTTTAACTTGTTATATGTACCAACTGGAAACCTCTCCTTTTGTAAATGAACCATGACTTCATCTCCTACCTGGAAATCCTTATACCTCCTTTTTTTTTATCTATGTTAGAATCATATTGTGAGTTCATCTTATTGATATGTTTCTTCACCTCTTCATGTAAATTCTTCAGGTTCTCAGCAAAATATTCAGCCTTAGCACTACTCTTCTCTCCCTTATCCATATTTCTTAGTTCAGAAGCAGTTCTTGGACTACTCCCATACAGAATCTGGAATGGTGATTTACCAGTGCTCTTGTTGACAAAATTATTGTAAGCAATTTTTTTTTGTGGTATAATCAAATCCCATCCCTTGGGATTATCTCCTACTAAGCATCTTAGCAGGTTACCCAAACTCCTATTCACCACCTCTATTTTTCCATCAATTTGTGGATGGTGTGCAGAACTGAACTTCAAATCTTTCTTCAACTTCTTCCATAATGTCCTCCAAAAATAACCAACAAATTTGGTATCTCTATCTGAAACTATACTTTTTGGTAGACCATGTAGTCTCACCACCTCTCTGAAAAACAACTTGCAACATGAACATCACTGGCCTTATGACATAGAATGAAATGTGCCAATTTTGAAAATCTATCCACCACTAGAAATATGGAATCATTCCCTCTTTGTGTCCTTGGAAATACAAGAACTAAATCCATGCTAATATCCTCCCATGGCCTCTCAAGTACAGGTAATGGCTGATACAATCCAGTATTTAGACTAGTTCCTTTTTCCATCTGACATACTTTGTAACTTTGCACAAACTTCTTTATATCTTGTTGTAACTATGACCAATAATAATTCTCACTAGAACAAGAGCAATGGTCTTATCTCGACCAAAATGTCCAACCAATTCTTCACTATGCTTCTCCTTTATTAGATTCTCTCTCATAGAACTCCTTGGAATGCATAATTGGCTTCCTCTAAAAAACATCCCATCTTGGATTAAAAAATCCAACCATCTTGTCCTATCCAATGTAATAGATTCCAAACAATCCTTCCAAGCTTCTGCAAAGTATAGATCTTCAAGATACAAACTCTTGAGTTCATTGAACACAACAACCTCTATATTCATCTCTATCAACAAATTTTGCCTTCTACTCAAGGCATCTACAACTCTATTTGACCTTCCACTCCTATGCTTCAAAATAAAAAGTACAACTCTGCAAAAACTCAACCCATTTTAAGTGCCTTTGATTCAACTTTCCTTGCTATTAAGATATTGCAAAACCTGGTGATCAGTATATAAAACAAAATCTTTTGGCAACAAATAGTATCTCCATTTCTTCAAAGCCTGAATTATAGCATAAAACTCTCGATCATAGACATAATATTTCTTTTTAGCATCATTCAACTTCTCACTAAAATACCTGCAATAGGCTTTCCTTCTTGACTTAAAACAACTCCTATGGCACTACCACTAGCATCACAATCTACCTAAAAGACCTTATTGAAATCCAAAAGTGACAAAATACATGTTTCTCTATGACTTTATTTTTCAACATATCAAAAATATTTGTTTCTCCTATAGTCCATTTAAAATCCTTTCTATCCCCTCTCATTGCTTTAGTTAGAGGCGCACAAATACTACTAAAATTCTTAATAAAATTTATGTAAAAACTTTCTAGACCATGAAATGATCTCACCTTTGTAACAATCCTCGGGGTAGGCCATTCAATGATAGCTCTCACCTTCTCTAGATCCATTTTAAGACCCTCTGCTAAGACAACAAATCTTAGATACACCAACTCCCTTTTCACAAAACTACATTTCTTCAAATTAATCAACTTCTCCTCCCTTAGGTTCTCAAAAACTTTTCAGATATGCATCAGGTGCTCCTCCAATGTCTTACTAAAAATAAAAATATCATCCAAATAAATAATAACAAATTTTCCTTAATTTTTTTCGATACCTCATTCATAAGCCGCATAAATGTGCTTGGTACACTGGTTAGCCCAAAAGGCATGACTAACCACTTGTACAAGCTGTCCTTGGTTTTGAAGGCTATCTTCCATTCATCTCCTTCTCTAATCTGGATCTAGTGATATTCTCTCTTCAAATCTATCTTTTTGAAGTACTCAACTTCACTCAAACAATCCATAATGTCATCCATCCTCGGCAAGGGAAATCTATACTTGATAGTAATCTTGTTGATAACTTAGGAGTATGTACACATCCTCCATTCTTCATCTTTGGTGCTAGTAGTACAGGTACTTTATATTGACTCAAAATCTCTCGAATCAATCCGTTCTACAACAAGTCTTGCACTTGTCTATTCAACTCTTCATTCTTTACTAGAGTCATTTGATGGCCTGCCTTATTTGGTAGACTGGTTCCAAGAATCAAATCCATCTGATGGCTAATCTTCCTTATTGGATACAAACCTTCAGGCACGTTATTAGAAACAATATCCTCAAACTCATTCAATAAATATGAAACCTCTACCAGTACGTCATAGTATCTTGTTTATTAACTCTAGGGATCAATGCTAAACACATATGCTCATTCCTCATACCTTCTAGGAACTTTCTTCCATCAACCAAACAAATTCTTGCATTACTGCATACCTTTTCTTCTGCCTCTTTCAAGGGCTTCAACTTATGACGTACTCCATCCTTTGTCAAAGAATAGGTGTTGGCATACCCATTATGTACTACTCACCGATCAAACTACCACGGTCTACCTAACAACATATGAAAAATATCCATAGGCATAATATAACACAATACATCATCATGGTAATTTCCAATCTTGAACTTTACTAGACATTGTTCATTTACCAAAGCCTTATGGTACTTCTGCAACCAAACAATCCGATATGGATTCAAATGCCTTCTTCTCTCCAACCACAACTTACTAACCATCTCTTCTGAAACAAGGTTATCAATACTACCTCCATCAATAATAACATTGTAAACTTTACCTTCACACTTACATCTAGTGCGAAACAAATTCTTCCTTTGAGTTGGTTTTTTCTCCTCATTTAGGAAGGCTCTTCTAGTAACAAGAACCTCTCCTCTTTCTACATCCTCAGAATGTGAAGACTCAACATTTGAATCTACATGTGCAACACGTACATTACCCTCAGGTCTTCTATTTGTTCTTCCTTGATGTTGAGGACACTCATAGGCTCTATGTTCTTCTTCTTTGCACTGGAAACAAGTTTCATGAAATCCTCCTCTTTTTGATCCTCGTCCATATCTTCCTCTTCTTCTTTGGCTTCCATTATTTTGATCATGAGGACAGTAGGTGTTATCTCCTTTTTGGTTCTGGAAACTATTGGATCCTTCACCCTTCTTTTGATCTTCATTTTGACCTCCATATGATCATCCATTAGTCTTTCCACCATGTCCCCCACCCCTTTACTTGCTTTCAAACCTTCTATTAAAATTTTCTTCTACCTTCAAAGAAAACTGATATGCATCTTCAATAGTAGACATTCTTACCAGACTCGAATCTTCTTGAATGCTTGGCTTCAACCCATTTTTGTAATGGGAAAATTTCTCCTTGTTGGCCTCAAAGTGGCCTGTTCTGATCAGGACTCGGTAGAATTCTTTTGTATACTCCTTAATAGATTTTCTCGCTTGCTTCAACCCTTGCACCTTCTTCAACAAATCTAGCTCATAGTCCACAAGAATGAACTTTCTCTTCAATTTCTCCACCATCTGATCCCATCTCATTATTTTCTCTTTTCCTCCTTTATTTATCTCCAAATGGACCTCTTTCCATCATATGCTAGCATGCCCTTTTAGCTTGGCCTTTACAAATTTTACCCTCTCTAGATCTTCTATTTCCTCATACTCAAAATACTATTCCATGTCATTGACCAAATTAATCAACTCCTCTAGATTCAGGTTTCCAAAAAAATTAGAAACTTCCATCTTCGGTCTCTTTCCAATCTTGGAAATGGCCCTAATCAATCTGACTTCTCCAAGATCCATTACATCTTGTGCTTCTTCTTCGAATGGCTCTTCATTTTCAGCCTCATCTTCACTTTCATATCTTCTTTTGACATCAACTCCTCTTGCAGTGCTTGAACTTGTCTCTGGGAGGCTCTAAAACCCTCTTCTATTAGCCCAACGTTTCTTCCACCATGGTTTCTTCGTGGAGGCATATTTTCTCACAGACCCACAACCACAAGTTTTGGTGTAAACTGCCTCACATTTGGTGATCTATCTACACACTCAAGAAAACCTGCTTTGATACCACTTGATGAGGGCTACACTGCCTGAAACCCACACAAACACAACAATAGATATTAACACAAAAGATGTGACATAAAATAACCCACTTCCAATTATTTTCTGAAAATGAAATTATAGAATCAAAAATTGCAATGCTACAACCTTATGGCTTGATTCATTACATCCAAATCAACTTAGAAAATGAAATCTAATATTCAGAGCCATAATCTGCACTAATGGAGGCACCTTCTACAACCTCCACTTAACCCTTTTATTTTACCCAATAACCACCCCAAAATGTTCTAGAAAGTCTAACTTTCCCTTTTGTTTTGGTGCCAAAAGTCTCATTGTTTGATTTCTTTCTTAGGAAGATATTTTAATGAAATTCACTTATTAGTGGGGCAGGTTCACGAGGCCATAACTTTTGATTCAGGTGTTTGATTTGCTATTATAATATATCATTGGAAATCTCTTAAAGATAGCTACAATGCTAAAACCATTAGAGATCATTTCGTTGACTTTTCAAGCTGTTTCATTGCTTCTAAGATTTTCATATTTAAATTTGAAGCTGCATTGGAGAAATTTCTCGAGACAAAAACTTCAATATCTCCCAAACCGTATAGGGTATTGAGATGATTCTTTCACCATTAGAAATATTTTTTAGTTCTACTCCTTGGGGTAAATGTTTAGGTCCATACGAACCCATTTAGGTCAAATAAATAAAAATAGTAAGTGACCTTTTTTCACCTTTTTTGACTTTTGACTATCTTACACCCCTTAAGTACCATCATGGGACTCAAAACAACTAAAGAAAATAAGAATTTTTTTTTGGTGATGCAAGATTTCCCTACACCACTAGATGCTCTTGCATCATCAAAATGACAATGAGTGTACCCAAAAACAAGCAATAAACTATCTATCTTCTCATACTAAACCTGAGGGGCCTATTTGAGACCATACAATGAACATTGAAGCCTGCAAACAAGTGAAGAGTCCCACACAAAACCTGGTGGCTACTCCATATAAATCTCCTCATGAAGATCCCCATGAAAGAAAGCACTCTTCACATCCATCTGATACATTAACCATCCCTGTGATGCAACTATAGCAAGAACAAGATGAATAGAATCCATCTTGGCAACATGAACAAAGGTCTTAGAATAGTCAACTCCTTCAACATGAGAAAACCCCTTTGCAACAAGACGAGCCTTGTACTTGTCAATAGAACCATTTGCTACATATTTGGTACGATACATCCACTTCATCAAACCAACTTTCTTCCCTTAGGAAGAGGTACAAGATCCCATGTATGATTCCTCATCAATGAAGAATACTCATTAGCAATAACACTATCCCACTCAAGAATACCTGAAGCATCTAAAAAATTTTGAGGGTCATCCAAAATGGCATGACTCAAAAGACTAATTCTTGAAGTCTGAGAATGAGTGCAACAAGGTCTGTAGGATCACCAACAAGTGGACCAACCTCCTCAAGGGTAGCACAAGCCCATTGTGGCCTAGTGGGTGGATTAGGAGGTGGTGGGTCAAGACCATCATCAAAATCTTCCTCAAGGAGCAAAATATCCTCAATTGAAGAAGATTGAGTAGGTTGTGATGAAGAAGTCGAAGGAGGATTTGTGTGTGAAGAACTCAACAAACTAAACATCATGATGAAAATGAACCTCTCGTGTGTCAGGATCAAACAACTTGTATGCCTTCACATCCTCACAATAGCCAACAAAAATGAATTGTTGACTTTTCTTCTCCATTGATTTATGCCAACCATCCAAAATGAATGCCCAAGCCTCACTACTGAATACTCTAAAGAAGGATACATTAGGATTGTGATGAGACCAAGCCTCCTCAAGAGTCATATTTCGCATTGCCTTATGAGGCATACAGTTCTGAATGTAATTGGCACAATTGATAGCTTTAGCCCAAAATTCTAGAGCCATAGATCGAAACTAAATCATACAATTGGCCATCTCTCGTAGATTCCTATTCTATCTCTCTACCACACCACTTTTTTGAGGAGTGTAAGGAATTGTGTGCTGATGAAGAATACCATGCTCACTGCAAAAATCCTAAAATACCTGATTGACATACTCCCCCCTTTATTTATGCGTATTCGTCGAAGAGAAAAACCTGATAGCTGCTCTACAAATGTTTTGAAGGTCTTGAAGATGGTGAGAACCTCACTCTTGAGCTTCAAAAAGTAGACCTATGTGCATAAGACAAAAACATCAATGAAAGTGAGCACATGCTTAGCACCTGAAAAAGGAGTTGGGAATGACATGAGATCACTATGGACCAACTCAAGGGGTGTGGTTGCATGTGTAGCTTGACCCTAGGAAAAGTATCTTGATGTTGTTTTCCAAGAACACAACTTGGACAAACACTATCTATGAAAGAGATCTTTGGAAGGCCAACCACTAAGTTATGTGTGTGGATCTTCTGAAGATATCTATAGTTCAAATTCCCAAATCTTTCGTGCCAAAGTTTTCTCATTGAATCAACATGAGCAATAAAATATGAACCCGATGAAGACTCAAAGCCATCAAACCGATACAAATGGTTCTCATGATAAACTATCCCTATAGCAACAACCTTCTTAGATCCTACAATTTTCTAATAGTCACATTCAGTGGAGTAAACTGAACTGACTTTCCATCTCTAGAATGAAAAATATGATATATAGAAAGCAGATTCACTAAAATATCAAGAACAAGAAGAACATCCTCAATGAACCTATCTAGCATCTGAACAAATCCTGTCCCCAAAACTAGAATATGTGAAGAGTTACCAACTGCAATATGAGAATTAGAAGTATGAGCAATGGAATCAAGAAGATCACGTGAATTGGTCATGTGATTTGAAGCACCTGAATCAAGAATCCAACTATCAGAAGATGAATGAATGGCATGTGGCAGAAGAGCTTTCCCTTTGCCCATGGAAGAAGACTTAGGCACTAAAATATTATGTTTCCTCATAGCTCCCTCTAAGGCATCTAGTCTCTTGAAAAAATGACACTCATCATGCCCAATTTTTCCACAAAATGAACAAGGATCTCCTTTCTTTTTCTTGGACTTGAAAGAAGAATCTCTAGAGGTAGAAGAAGGAGGTGGAGTGGACTTCTGATTGTTCTTCTACTTCGGTTTGGAGGGAGACTCACTACCTGAAGGTGATTCTTTCTTGGGCTTCTTATTCTTTCCTTTTCCCTTGGAAGATTGAACCATTAGAGCATAATTCTTAGAACTAGGTAGTGCATCCAACCAAACCAACTTGGCCTCCTCCCTAGTAAGATGCTCACAAAACAATTCAAAAGAAGGAACTTTATAATATTTCCCCATGACATCCATAGTAGAATAGAAAGTGGAAGAGAACACTTGATAAGGGCCTCTTAACTAAGACATAATCAAGAAGATACATTGATCATCAAATTTATCATGCTCACATCCTTTTAATTGTGACAAAATTAGTTTGAACCGTGCAAGAAAATCTTGAATAGAAGGAAACACATCTGGAGAGAGTGATTGTAGATCTGCTTGAAGTTGCAAAATTATAAATTGATTGACTTTACCATACAATTCTTCAAGTTTGTTCCAAACATTCTTAGGTGTTTTACACTCTACAATATGAAACAACAAATTATTAGATACATGTAAGCCAATGAGCTCTTTTGCTTCATCTATTGTACATCTATGGGTAAATTTTTCATATTCCCTTGTGAAATTATGTTGTTGTGCATCTAACATTGGCCATAGACCTTTAGATTGTAACAATTGAGTCATTTTTAGCTTCCATATATGATAATTGTGTGGAGTGAGTGGTCTAATTTGTCTTAGATCTGCCATGTTGGATAGAAGAACACCAAGAGAAAGAAGATAATATGGCACTTAAATTTTTCCTTTTACCCCCCAGAATGTATTAAAACTAAATTTGCAACCCCCAACAAATTACAATGAAGAAGTTTTGCAATTTTTACAAGTGACAAGCTCACCATTTATAACACACGGTGATTTTTACAATTTTTGAAAAAAGGGCTTGTCAAAACTGGAAATAGAGGTTACAAACAAATTCCTTGCAATTTTCTAAGCAATTTCAAAATAAAATTTGCCAAATTTTGACGTATGCAAAAGTTATGCCAGTTAAAAGTAATAAATGCACATGTACCTTTGTGCTGAAAAAACTAGTAAAAAATGGTTAAATCTACAAAATTCACTTGCACCACTACGAAGTTCGTTGAACCACCTTTTCAAAGATATCTCATTTGCAAAAATCGGACACCATGACAAAAAGTTTTTTTTTTTTGAAAAATTGGTTGAAATTAGGCCTACAGTGACAACCCCCTTTACAAAATAAAAATTTGCCAAAAATCAAATTCGTCTGAAATAGACAAATTTTATATGAGAATAGGGGTTTTTGGGCCTTATGAATGCAATGAAAAGGTTCATTTGGGCCGAAAATGCTCCAATAAAAAGTTGTTCACCATATTCGAGCTTCAAACCCCTGTTTGTCAAAGCTACAAATGGTGACCAAATTAAGTGAAATAAAAGCCAAATTTGACTTTATCAAGCCTCTTGGATGTAATGGGACAACCAAAGATACTGTCGCTATAGCCAAAAGTGTCGCAATCACCAGATCTTACCAAAAATCATGTATGCAATATATGATTAATAAATCTATGCAAATCCTTTTTGATTTTCAAGATCGTATTGAAACACAAGAGAAGAGCATACAAGAATTTACAAGATCATAAAAGAAACTCAAATCACAATAGAAAACTTGATGGTAGAAACTCTCTAATTAAAAAGTAAGGGGCTTGCCAAATTCAAAGCTCTGATACCATGTTGAAATAAGCAACCAAGATCTTCAATTTGCAACACCAAATAACCTCCACAAGCAATAAAGAGAAGCAACAATGGAAGTTGTTATTCCACCAAACAAGAATTATAATATGATACAATATGATCAAGATGTGATCAATATGTCCAAGATGCAAAATATGTAATAGATGCCTTCCTTACAAAGGCATGGTGAGAGATAGGATTAGACAAGACCATGAAAAATGTCCTAATCCTATCACATGAGACAACTAACTCATAACTACCTAGGATAACATAAAGTCTAGATAAGACAACTAAGACTTCTATAAGAAAGCTTATATCCTAAGTAAAATTAACATGTGAACTAAGTCCCCTAAGTCCCTAGTAAAGAATTAAATAGGTACTAGACTTTATTCACACCAACATTGTATTGGCATCTATATTTTTTGAGTGTGCATTATGGGATGCCCATGTCATGATTTGATATGCTTTTAATTATAACAATGTTCCAATTTCACTATTTTCACCATATCATTACATGCATGCTTATTATATCTAGTTCAACATTATGTATCGTTGTTGATTTCACATCTCATTTATTGGAGCATGCTAGTTGTAGATGATTTATAGTAGATGTGATTATTTGATATCATGTTATGAGTTACATCGTGTTGGGTGTTTTATGCATTTATTTGGCTATTCCTATATGGTAAAAATATACTTTATGTTTCATTGAGTGTGTAGGTATAAGTTTTCTCAAATAGTGATTAAATTAGAGATGGTTGTATTAGATATAACATGTTTGCATAACCTCTATCTCACTCAATTTGAGTGTGAGATGAGTCTTGGGAAAATTTGGATCCAAAGAAGTGGTGATTATAAAATTTGTGTGTTGTGTTTAAAGTCAAAGTGAACAAGTCCTTTGTGTACAATATTTTTTATTATTCTATTGCATTTAAATTTATTTCATAATGCATGTTTATCATGTTTGCAAAGTATTTAGTATGATTTGAATCAAAAAAAATATCTATCTCTTGGTGGAAAAAATCCTATTGCATTATTTTATTTCTTGTAATAGAAAAATAAAGTGTATTTAATTGCTCTTGGAAATAAAATTTTGTATAATAAAATAAAATTCATAATATAGAATAATAAAATAAAATTCATAATATAAATAATATTTAAATTATTTGCAAAGACAATTTTATAATTATAGTTTTGGATTGTAAGAATATTAAAGAATTTAATTTTTCTTTGGAAATAAATTATTTTGCATAAAAGAATGAATGATTGTACTAAATTTGGACACTTATAAAAAAATATTAGGCTAATTGTATTGTATACCCTCATTGATTGTTTACATAAAAAAAATATTAAAAATCTAAATTATTAAAAAAAAACCTATTTAAAAAATGATTAGTTCAAATGGGAAAAGGAGGGACTTGTAGAAAAGGGTTTTAAGGAATTACGAAAAGAGAAAAATGGGCATTTTTTAATATACTTTGTCATTTGCTTGAAACCCTCTCTTATTTTTCTTCTCTTTGGGAGATCTCTTACATTTTGGAGAGAAAGGACTTGGTTTTTGTTTGGCTTGGAGATTGTTTAGAGTAAAAAAAGGGATTGCTTGTGTGTGCATACCCCAAATGAGATATCTTCCATTGTTTCAATTTTTCAATTGGAAGGTGTTTCTCTCATATAAATTATGCATTTGAAGTGTAATTTCTTATTTTTTGTGGATGCACATGTCTTAGTCTTATAATTGTTTGAGTTGAATTCATATGATTGAACCTTATTTAAGTTTTAGTTGTAGGTTTTATGCATTTTGAAAAAAATACAAAAAATGAGTTAAGGTTATGGTAATTTATTTTAAAATATTTTTGTGAGTTAAAAAGCTTGTTGTGTATTTTAGGTATCTAGGGGAGAGGAGCCTATAGTAGGGCAGCCTATTTCTGGGTTTTTGAATTTCATAACATATGATTTCAAAAAAATCTAAATTTTGTACAACATTTTACTTGCCAACTCATCTGCCTAAAAAATTATTTTTAGGTTCACATCATCAAATATGATGCCACATTAGCATGTTTTTTGTAAAACTACATAGGGGCCCATAGTAGGGCAGTGAGTACCCTGAACATGTTTGGTTGATGTGGCATCACAGGATTTTTCAGATTATGTACTTTTTGAAAAAAAAGTATTTTACAAGTGGATATTAAATGCTCCATTGTGGGGCCCATATATATCTACTTATATCCCTACTATTGGTCCTTGCCCTACTTTGGGCCCCTCTCCCCTATGGGTATGCTTGCAATTTGAAGATTTTGTGTATTTGAAAAGTTAAAACTTCAATATTTTCTCAAATCCATTAATAAATAGAGGATTTGAGTGTTTTATGGTTTTGGAACCTTGTTTAAGAAAATATATTTTAAATTAAAATCTTAGTTGCTTGTTTTATTTTATGGGATGAGTAGTCTTTCTATTATTTTGGGGTTGTGCATCATTGGACAATGTGTCATAATTTTTGCATTAATTTTTCATGTCACAATGAAATTATATTTTTTGGATATTGGGTACTTAGGAATGAGGTATAAATTAGAGAAGGAGTGGCCTCCTACCATTCACCTGGGATTTATATGAACTTATGGATAGAGCCAAGTGAAGGTTTAAACAATTTAAACCATAAAATTAAAGGGGGGAAAATAACCTATTAACACAAGTAAGATTAACTACATCATCATCTAAATAACTTAAGAGGATTTTCAACTTGGCTGTAAAGGACATGCCATAAATAATTGAGATTTATGAATGTTGTTGGGTGCCCCTATCATGGATAAGAATATTACTCAACATTTTGTATGGCCATTGAGATATTGTAATAACACTCTTTGGTCTATTTCTAGGATCCTCTTCCTACTATTTTATTAGATTTTATAGACAATATGTGCTAAGGTCACTTGCATGTGTATGATGACTTGTTATTCCCTCACACATGTATGATTGTTTGGTATTTTGTATACAAGTTGTTTAGCATGTGTGTTGCCATATTATCTTTATTTTATGTGTGTGATTGCTACCCAAATGATTGTCTACTAGGATAGAGGGTCAGGCCTAATATTTCCACATGGTTGGGTGGCATTAACCACCATTGGGGACTTGTGGATCATATGGAGTAGCTTGGGATCATGTGGAAACAAGAATTCTATCTATACTGTTGTAACTTTTCACATTATATGATTTTTGAGGAAATGTATAACTTTGGACATTGGAGTCCGCATATTTAAGTTGCAATCATTAATTTTGATCTCCTTTAAGTTGGATTGTAATTTCCACACATAAGTGGCAAGGTATTTATCTCTTCTTTTAACATGAATTGATGTTTGTGTTGAACACATGTAGCATTTTGTATCACTTTTATCATATTTTTCTACGTGGTAAGAAAAATGATTAGAGCACCTAGTTTCATAATTTGGTAAAATAAACATGCAAACTAGAATGGATGAATACTATGCTCTATTTATTGATGCACTTAAATTTTATTTTGGTTAGTGATTAGCAATATCCTTTAGGATGATTATGTTGGCACCCCATTTTTTGGTGTCTCTTTTGTGTTGTTTTTCTTTTTTGGTCTGCTCTTTGCCTTCACTTGCCCATTATTGATAACCAATTTGAGGAATTCTAAATGGGAAATATTGAGTGATTTTGTGCATTTGGATATTGTATCTAACCCTCACATTCATGCCTTAATAAAAAACCTAAGTTGTAAAATTTAAAATCGACTGTGTCTATGTTGTCGGGCATCGAGGTTTTGGTGTTCCTTCTACTTGCATGCTTTCTCTATTAGATCTGATTTCCTATTCATACCCACATAAAATAATCTAAGTGTTGGCTTAGGTCATCCTGGTTTGTCTTTCATGCATACCAAATTAAGTACCCTTCACGAAATCTCCTCAATCCTTGGAAGTCTGAAGTTAAAAGGATCTAAGTGTTGATTTGTCAAGCTTTTAGGTTGTCGACATCTCCCTTGCTCTCATACCTCTTTTGGTATCTGCTTTAATGTACCTCTGGTGTTCTTTTGGAATTTTGAGGTGTCAACGCCTTCCATACCTTTATCTCTTTTTGGCATGTTTTCCTTCACCTCCCTAATGCCCAAAGCCCACCACTCGTAAAGATCTTAAGTCTTAAGTTGTCAATGTTTCAGGGATCTCCTTCCCTTGATACCACCTTGGAATGTGGTATAAATCCTTCCCGAATTCCAATCCTAGACTCTTTCCCTCATCTCATTCTAAATTCTCCAGTAATTTCATCATATTTTCAAGGTTTTGCATCCTTTCCTACCATCCATTTTTTATTCCTTGAAGTTTCCCTTATTGTCAAAGATCAATTTTTTCACTTCCCTTCTACCTTTTTGGCATCCATCAAGAGGTATCCTTGATCCTCGATACCCATCACTTTCCTTCCCCCTTGTTTCAAGAATTTTCCTAAATATTTCAAGGGTCAGACTCTCAACCTCCCCTTAACTCAGTACTTGACCAAGCTTCCCCTCAACTCTCGACTTCCCAATTGCTCCTTTCCTTTTTCCTTTCAAAATTTAAAACACTAACTCATTTGACTACAAAATCTGACGAAAAAATCTGACAAAATATGTATAATTTGATGTATCGTCGGGTGCTTGTAAAATTTGATGTGTAATTTTCAATTTTTAAAGTTTATCCTCAACATTCGCCGAAATTTCAACGAACCCGGTTTCTTGAATGTCAACTATCGGCCCATCGAAATTGACAAACATGAAAAAATAAGAAATAAATCAAATTGTGGTCAAGTATAAAGAAAAGTGAGTTCAATTGATTTAATAAGTAGAGTGTTTTGGCTCTACTTGAGATACGTAGGAGAACTATGACAATTTTCTTTTGGAAAAATCAAAAATTCAAGAAGATATCACAGTTGAGGGTAGTCATTGTCTTTTTTGCAAAAATTCAGCTTGTGATGTCGATTTGAAAGTCCAGTAAGTCGAAAATCATATTTTAAAGCAACATCTAATCAGATTTCCATTTTAGAGGTTTAGGGTTTTTAGAATTTCATGTCCAGATTTTGTTGTGCGGAATCACCATAAGATCACAACCAAGGAAGAGATTCTTGTGACTAGAATTATGTGATCCATAACTCTATTGGTCATGTGGCACAGTTGTGCTATAACAAATACAGGATGCATTCATGTGTGACCCAAGTTTAATGTGGCTATGTTGTGATAGAAATGGAGGCACTCATATAATGTAGTTAATTCAGGTTGTATAATGTAGGTGTTAATCATCATTGGGTGCATTCAGGTTGTCTCAAGTTTAACAAGTTACGATGTAATTATAGCATGATCCAAGAGTGATTACCTCTTGCTACAATAAGCAGCCTATAACTCTGGTTGATATGCAAAGTGGTTGTGTTATATCAATTATGTAGTGCATTCAAGCATAACCCATGTTTAATGGGTTATTCTAGAGAGTGATCAAGATTTTCTAAACCTTATGAATGTTACTTAAAAGTGTATAGCTTAAACTACAAACCAAGTTTGTTACATACTTGAATGCAATCTTGGGTTACCGCAAACTATAATAATGTGATCTACTAATAACCATTATGGAAAGTATTAAATCAAGACCCATGCTATATAGGATACATTTCCTTGATCAGGTTTACATACCTTAATGATCAAACACAAGCTTCCCACACACTCTAGGATACAATCCAAGATCATACCACAACTTTGTCAAGACAACTAATTTTTTGACCCAAGATTTAAGGTTGTTTTTTAATACCAACAGAAGCATTGGTAAGAGCATGATTAGGGTACAAACCCTAGGCCTCCATAGAAACATAAACAATAACTCTAGCAAATTAGTGAGGTTGCACTAGAAAGATCGAGACATTAGAAGCATTAACAAATCTTAATCTAAAGATTGTAGTTATTAACAAGCACATTTTGTAGTTTAGTGATGACGTAAATGCAATCTATGGTAAGAAGAATGATACCACGAAATGACAAATAAAAAGAGGCCAAGTAGTGACAAGATAATAAAGCTCAAACCTTGCATAGTAAAGCGGAGATTTTAATAGTGAGTTTCCTTACCCCCTTGCTGACCTTAAGGGTTTTTCAAATGCTTTTGGTAGTGTTAGACAAGGAAAATGCAATCAGGGAATGACTTTCCAAATGAAGTAACAGTGGTAATCATAGGTTCAATGTTTCTTCTTAGCCATTAATGTATAATAGAGGTAGTGGATTGCATGTTTGAGCATTGTTTTGAGACTCATCAAAGATGGGAGAATAGTGAATAATACCTTGTGGACTGTGAAGTAGTGTCAATAAGGTTGAAGGATCTTAAGATCTATAATACCATGAAACAATGAGTCCCCTGTAGTAAGTAGGTAGTCTATAGGGCATAGTTTGATTTTATAGAAGGATGCTCATGAAAGGAATCTTCAAGTGATAGTGAGTGAGTTGTTTGAGATTGCAGCCGAAAGTGCAATACCTGGCCTTTAAAGGGAAGTTAGTAAAAGGCAAAGAATGTGCAAGAAAATCAAATCGTACACAACAAACAATTCACAATGTTATCTTGCATAATGCCTTGAGTTTGAAGACAAAAATTCCATTGTATCTTGATGAAAGTGGTGACCTTAATGGTTAATCACTGACAACCATGATTTTAAAACATGCTATTGTGCTTATGGAGGCAACATTTTAAGCAAGAAAGTGAGTGGTGGTTTGAAACAATGGAAGGTATGAAAGACTCACTTTATATGCATACTATGCAGTCTAGCTTAAGACAACATTTTTAGAAGAGATTGAAGGTGGATTATGAAACTCAAGGGTTACCATGAAAAGGATTAAAGCAAATATCGTGAGATTCATTTAAAAGCCAATTTCCATCATGAAGCTGACAAAGATGTCACATGCAAAACCCTAGTAGCTAGAGTAATGAATACAGTGCCAAAGAGGATAGTGTGCTGGGGAAGATTTAGGAGATCTCCACATTATCTAATTACAGGGAAATACATCATTTATTTATTTTTGTAATTAAAAAAATATTCTAAACCCTATATAGGATACATTGATGCTTCAAAAGCCTCTGAAGGAATTTGAGATTATGCAAACATATGTCAAGTAAATACCTAGATTACAAATAGTAGCAAGAATAATGTAAGATTTGTTGAGTAGAGCAGGAATGAGATAAGCAGCAATGAATCCTATGCATCCTTTCACACACATCTCCTCACCGTTCTCTGTCATTCTTTACGAAAACACTTCTCCATTTTGGTGGTCTATGCTTGAAAATAATGTTTTGACAAAGGTTTTAGAGTATGTTTATTAAAATGAAAACTCCATGTTTA